>PITA01003514.1:0-55371 GCA_004023965.1 Spilogale gracilis
AAAAAAAAATAAAAAAAAATAAAGTATGTACTTTTGGGGCACCTGGGTGGCTCAGTTGGTTAAGCGACTGCCTTCAGCTCAGGTCATGGTCCCGGAGACCAGGGATCGAGCCCCACATCGGGCTGCCAGCTCAGCAGGAGGCCTGCTTCTCCCTCTCTCACTCCCCCTGCTTGTGTTCCCTCTCTGGCTGTGTTTCTGTCTGTTAAATAAATAAAATCTTTTAAAAAAATAATAAATAAAACAAAGTATGTACTTTTAATAGTTGAAGTCATGTCCTATTCTATCTAATTACTTTAACTTTTGTTTGGAATAATTTTAATCTTACAGAAAAGTCCCAAAAATTGTACAGTTCCCATTTACCCTTCACTCAATTTTCCCTAAAATCTGTATCTACTAGTAAAATATATTTTTTTATTTCATGTACATACAAAGTTGCATCTGCAAGTATAATGTATTTGTGTTTGTAAAATGTATGTGTATTTGTAGATGTAAACTATAACAGAGTAAAGTTACTGAAACCAAAAAGTAACATTAATGTGACACAATTAACTAATCTACATACCATATACTAATTTATCCAGTTTTCCCTCTACTGCCTTTTTCCTTTTTTAAATTTTTTTTCTTTTTTAAATTAATATATAAGGTATTATTTGTTTCAAGGGTACAGGTCTGTGAATCATCAGTCTTATACAATTTGCAGCATTCACCATAGCACATACCCTCTCCATTGTCCATAACTCAACCACTCTATCCCTTCTCCCCCCAACCTCCAGCAACCCTCAGTTTGTTTCCTCAGATTAAGAGTCTCCTGTGGTTTGTCTCCCTCCCTGGTCCCATCTTGTTTTCATTTTCCCGTCCCTTCCTCCATGATCCCTGGCCTGCCTCTCAAATTCCTCCTATCAGTGAGATCATATGTTAATTGTCTGTCTCTGACTGACTTATTTCGCTTAGCGTAATACCCTCTAGTTCCATCCACTAACTGCCTTTTTCTAATCCAGGCTCCCACAGTGCATTTAGTTGTTATAATTCTAGTCTCCTCCAATACATGACAGTTTCTCTGTTTTTATTTTTCCTTTGTCTTCCACGACTTTGACACTTTTGAAAAAGCCTTTCAGTTCTTTTGTAGAATGTTTCTCAATCTGGGTTTCTCTGATATTTCCATGATAAACTGATGTTATATGTTTTTGGTAAAAGTACCTACAAAGCTTTTTCAGTGTATCAAATCAGGACACAAGTCAATATATCCTATTCCTGGTCATGTTAAATTTGATCCATTGGTTAAGGTCCTGTCTATGACTTTTCTTCACTGTACAGTTACATCTTTCTCTGTAAGTAAGAAGTACATTGTAAGAGATACTTTGAGACTCTGAAATCCTGTTTCTGATATTTTGTCCACTAATTTTATTATCTGTTGATGGGCCTTGCCTACAATAATTCTTACTTTGGTGTTTAATGAATGGTAATTTTCTATTTTTATCATTCCTTCTGCATTTATTGATTAGAATCCTACTGCAAGGAAGAGCTGTGCCTTCTCCCTTATATTTATTTATCTATTCAACATTTATTTATTTCAGTATGGATTCATGGATATTTATTTTATTCTGTTGGTTATAATACCAAAGTGTCATTGTTTAGTTTCTTGCTCAAATTTCTCCAGACTTTGTTGTTGGTAAATTGTTCAATTTGATTCCTATGTCTTTTCATAATACCTCTATCATTTTTTTGAGCATTTCCATATTTTCTGGAACTAGAAAATGTTCCAGGTGCATTTTGTATTTTCCCTGCTCTAGCCATGGAACCAGCCATTTTCCAAAAAAAAAAAAAAAATCCCTCTGGTTTCTTCTAGTGGAGAATGATATTTAGAAACCAAGAGCTGGTTGTTAGATATGCCCAATACTACTGGGTTGTCATTGTTCCCAGGCCCACTCAGTGAACAAAGATAGGAAATATATGTGTGTATACACATGCACACACACACCTATATTTATTTCCAAACTATTCATCTCTCTGTGTGTGTATGTTTTATGTTTTACGTATGTGTGTGTGTGTGTGTGTGTATATATATATATATATATATATATATACATATATATATATATCATGAGTCCCAACTGACTAATACCTTCAATCCAATACCACAAAATTAATTCTAGGTTTCAATTTTAATTCAATACCATGACATTCATCTAGTTTTCCTCCTTTTATTAATTGTAACTTCTTTCTCAGACAGGGAGAAACCTGACTCTCATCATCCACAATATATTTTCTTATTTGTCCAATACGGGATATGCATAAAGTAGTTTCAGAATTATAAGCTCATATACCCATGAGTAAAAAATTTACTAAGAAGAGTACAGTATTTCTGTGCAGGATTTTGGGCTTTAGCCTTATAACTTATGGTCAAAAACTGTTTTCCAAAGTTAGTTAAATTAGTTCTTTTCTTGCCCACCTACTTCAGTATAATTATGCAATTCACTTAATACGCTTAAGTTTCATTTGTTACTTTTCATGTTCCATCTAAGGTTCCCTCCTAGTCCTGGCTCATTTTACTTATTTATTTATTCACTTATTTATTTATTATTATTGCAGGGAGCAAGGGGAGCGTGTGAAACATTAGCAGGGGTCTGAGTCAAAGCAATATAAAAAGACAGACATAGATAAGTGTCACTCTTCCTCTTTCTTACTACACATTATTTCTATCCATTCCCACTCACTCACTGGAGGTAACCAATCTCATTTCTGGTTTACCCTTTCTGCATGTCTTTTACACAAATAAACAGATAAATGTTGATTTTCTTAAAATCTCCTTCCTTTTTACATGAGGTAGTTTATCTTCTGTGGCGTCTTTCTTTTCTCATAATTTTTGGATGTTATTCTGAATATTATTTTTTTAAGATCGTATTCATTTATTTGACAGAGACACAGTGAAAGAGGGAACATAGCAGGAGGAGTGGGAGAGAGAGAAGCAGGCTTCCGGCAGAGCAGGGAGTCCAATGCGGGGCTCGATCCCAGGACCTTGAAATCATGACCTGAGCTAAAGGCAGATGCTTAACCAACTGAGCCCTGTTGTTCTGTATATTCTGGTCTGTTTTTTTTCCACAAGAACTTTAGTATCAATTTATACAGCTCCATTTTAAAAAAAAGCCTTGTTGATATTTTGGGGGGAATTTCATTAAATCTATAAATTGACTTAAAGACATGTTTATAATGTTGACTCATCCTATCCAAGAATAGATGATGTCTTTTCATTTGTTCAAGCCTACAGTTTTGGCTTTCAGGAGTGTTTTAAATTTTTCACATCTAGGTTTCGCACATTTATTATTATGTGTATTTCTGAGTAATCATTTTATTGCTACTAATATGGGGCTTTTTCTACCTTTAAGAACTGTAACTCGTTACTGTTTGTGTATGTGCTCTAAAAGGGGAATATATTGTGGAAAGGCAAGCGTGGACATGTTGAATTTGAGGTAACAGCAGAATAGAACATGTTCTGTAGGCATTTTGAAATACAGGACTAGAGCTAGCAGATATAGTAGGGATTGATTTTTTAAAAAATCTATATGGGTGATTATTGAAACCAGAAAGTAGAATGTGATCCCAAAGGAAGAGAGTTACTAAAAAATAAAAATAAAATAAAGAACTGCAAGCTGAGGCCTGAATGTTGGAGAGCACCCAGGTTTAGGACACAGAGAGGGAGTAAGAGGAACATCAGAATAAGGGAGGTCACAAAAGGCCAACAAAGAAGAAAGATCCAGAGAGTTAAAGTGGGCCTCTGTGGCAGAAGCTACAAAGACAGTGAAGCCTGACTAAATGCCATCAGATGTAGGTAATTAGTGTTTTCCAAAGCTTGGGCTCCAGATTCTAGTTCCTTCAAGATAATAATATGTATTCTTCAAAAAATGTTACAGATGGGGCGCCTGGGTGGCTCAGTTGGTTAAGTGACTGCCTTCAGCTCAGGTCGTGATCCCAGAGACCCAGGATTGAGTCCCGCCCAGAGACCCAGGATTGAGTCCCACATCAGGCTCCTTGCTCGGCAGGAAGCCTGCTTATCCCTCTCTCACTCCCCTTGCTTGTGTTCCCTCTCTCACTGTGTTTCTCTCTGTCAAATAAATTAATAAAATCTTTTAAAAAAATAAAAAATAAATTTAAAAAATGTTATGGAGATCAGAAAGTTTGGAAAGCACTGACTAATCCAAATTAAAGAGGTTTCTTTACTATAGGATATCTTAGAACTATTGACATGCTCCTAGGAATCCTGAGTTTCCATAATAGAGAGTGGTATGCAGATTTCTACACTTCTGTTTTCCAACTAACCTAGAGTTTCCTTAACCAAACTTTTTTTTCCAAAACGATTTCTCAAAATGAGATGCATTTGGAAATTTTAGAGTGCACTGTAAACCGATTTTCCTTAGGTTCCTCTCTGCCCTCAAAGTCAAACACAGATCTAGGAATTTTATTTCCATTCTACAGGAAACAGACATTTCTAACTCTGGAAGATTGCCACAAAGTACTGCTAGTGTTGTCACACCACAGGCACAGCTGAACAGCACCCTGGAAACCACTCTTAAGTCCAGCACCCAGAGCTACAGATAGGGGGAGGGTGCACTGAGGAAGGGGGGGCTCTCTTGAGGGCAGGGGGAAACAAGGAGCCATTTGAGTCAAAAGGCCCAGGAGTTTCTGGAAATTCACAAGCAATCTGGCAGCACAGTTCCCAAGAAGTCTGACCCCAGGCAGATCAGAAAGACTCTGGTTCTCAGAAGCAAATCCCCAACGCTGGGAATCCAAAAGCTGCAGGCTCTTTCCAGAAGTGAGCAGCTCCTGCCAGGGTCCTTCCAGACTAAGCCTGTAAGTGGACACCAACACGCAGGCAGGGTGGGGACAGGGCTGACTGGGAGTCTATCTCTCAAATAGAAAGCATCCTAAATATTCCAACATTCTAAGTGAAATTTTAAATTCAAAACTTTAAATGAAAAATCATTTCTCAAGAAATACTTTGTCAGCATAGGAGAAAGTGCTTCTCTCAATAAGCACGTTAAAAGAAATTATAGGGACAAAGATAGAAGACAACAAAGAGTTGGATGGATTTATCATAAATCTGTTCATTGAGATGTAACATTCATTTAAATAGAAGCCATGTGAAAAAGAAATCTTTTGTGTGATATTTTGTAATAAATTAAAAAGGCATGACAGTTGCTTAATTATCCAATATTAATGCAAGATTCTTATTTTTTTTAAGATTTTATTTTTTCACTTGACAGAGAGAAACACAGCAAGTGAGGGAACACAAGCACGGGGAGTGAGAGAGGAAGAAGCAGGATTCCAGCTGAGCAGGGAGCCCAATGTGGGGCTCGATCCCAGCACCCTGGGATCATAACCCCAGCTCAAGGCAGACACTAACGATAGAGCCACCCAGGTACCCCAAGATTCTTAATTTTTTAAGGCCTAAAGGCATTGCACAGTCTAGAGGTAAGTAGATATATAAATGCAATCAGCTGGATCGATGCATGCCTCAGGGAATTTCACCCAACTTCAGGTCCTAAATTTGTTCCACTTGTAAACAAGTCCAAATCAAGCCTGGTAGTATATTGGAAACCCATTTCCATCAGTACGTAGGGTCTGGAATGAATCTTGTTATTCTAACTCTGGTATCCAGGGCACCCATACCCACCTGACCTCCATCTTCCCTGCGCCCATCTCCTTTGTGCATACCTAATCTGCATTGCGAGACTTCTTCCCCAGGTTATTTGGTAACCTATTTTTCTCCTAGATGTATATCTGTCCTAAACTCAAGCCCTTTTGACTGGGGTCTGGACAGTCACCCTGGTCCTTGTCAGTAGCTAACCTTAACACCTCCCCGACACCATCACCAGCCCCACACTCTTCCAGACCGCTAGAGTCTTGCTTCCAAACAGAGAGAAATCTCACAACCACTGTTCTTTCCCCCATTTGACTTATATTATCACCACCTCATGGAGACCCCTGCCACAAGGCCTCACCCCAGATATCTGACTTTTTTAGCATAGGCACTAATTGAACAGGATGAAAGTTCATAACAGTTACCTGGACATCATGATTGGAATGCTGACAACTCCCAACCAACAGCCCCATGTATGCCCAAATAGCTCCACTTTCCCAGCAACCTGCCCAGAATGACACCCCAAAATACTTTTTAAAAAATTTTAATAACTTGTTCTTTTCTTACGTTCTTAATTTCTACTTGGGAGTCTACAGTTGTATAAATCAGATATTGTGTAATATCTAACTGATGCTTCCATTAATTGAAGTTCTTGGAGGTCTAATCATGCCATATGATGTATTTTCTGACCTTCACTCATAGTAGATTATTTTCTATGTATTCTATAATTTCAGTCTACAAGTCTTCCTCTGTGGAAATTATGTGCTGCTATGATTAAAGGCATACCCTTCCAGAAAAATTTTTCATTTGCTTCTACTAAGCATTCTAAGAGTAATACTAGCCTCGCCTAAACCTCATTGGGGGGTGGGGACAGATTTCTCAGTGTGGGAGAGTTCCTGGGCACCTATAGATAAGTGTAAGTTCAAACAACAAATCCAGATGAGGACCTGTGGTTACAAATTTAAAGTGAATATGATTTCAGTTCACCTAGAATACAGGTAAAAAACTCCTAGTTGCCTCCTTGTGTTGGTAGACAGATTTTTGCTTGCTTGCCCTTTCTCTGAGGGCACAATACTTGGGAGCATTAGCATTGTGGGGGTTTCCAGCTTGACGCTGGCCCAAAGCCTCTCTTGGTCTTGCATGGGATAATAAGCCCCAGGTTCTGGGTTAACAAAACCAAAGAACTCTCTAGGGCAGTCATAACGTCATCTTTCACCACACTGTTTTGATTCTCATCTCAGTCTTGACTTTTGGTGTATGGGGATGCTTTATTTTACCCTAATTTCCAAGTGTTTTATGAGAGACTTTTTCAGGTTGTCTAACCCACAGTTTTACTGGAAATAGAAGTGTCAGTGTAACTTTTTCATAATGAAAAGTTCTACTGGTCAGTGGATCAGCATAATTATATATCATTAATATGGTTTTTATGTAAACAAAAACTATCTTCAAGAAAAATAATACAAGACTTTGCAATAATGTATTTGAGAGACTATTTCCCTGAAGTTTATATATTTGTTATAAATTAGAAAGCCTAGAAAACAATTTCTGCTCTGTGAAATAACAAAATATCATTCATTTCCTATTATCCTTTTCCATGTTCTTGGTATATCCCCTACCACTCTGGGTTAGGCCATTATCTCATGCCAGGATTTATGAAATAGACTCAATTAATTTTCACATTTCCAGTCTCTCTCAGAGCCAAATCATGCCACAGATAACCACCAATTAATCTTCCTAAAAATGCTACTCTTGCAGTAACATTCTTTCTACATATCTCTGATATTTCTCTATACAGCTCATTGTATAGAGAAGACATTTACTCACTGTCCCTCCTGACCCGTTGTAATTCTTGCTTTTGTTGATGATTTTTCTCTCATGTAGAAGGCTCTTCTTCCTTTTGTCTGCCTTCCCAACTCCTGCCCACTCTTAAAGGTTCCGTATAACTGTTCCATCTTGAAAAGTTCTCTCACTTACCCCCCTGTAAGGAATCTTGCCCTCCTTCATACACTGTTAGTGTCTAGCACCTAAAATATTCACTTAGCAGTTATCATATAGAACAGTGAATCCTCGATTTTCAAACAAGTGTGTTCCAAAAGTATTTTATTAATTGGCTGCTTAACACACTGAGTTCAATTTCCCTTGGAAGTCAGATTGTAAATACTGCTTAGATTTTGAAGGTAGCTCTCAGGAAAATGAACCAAAGTACCAATAGTAACAATCCAAGAACCTGTAGATCAAACTTTATGCTATCTAGAAAAGGCAAAAGATGAATATTGATTTACTTCTTGCTATTGATAAAGCAATAATGTCCACTTTTAGGCAAATTTCCACTTAATTTAACAAATATTTATTGGATAATTACTAAATGTGAAGTACTGTAGATATACAGTGATCAAGACAGACACATCCCTTGACCTCACAACCGTCTAATCCCTACCACCTTCATGTACACCATCTTCCCCCATCTCAATGTGCCCTTCTAGGACTCAAAGTTTCTGACCTGGTGACTGGGTTGTTGGAAGTAGTGTTGTTGACCAGCATGGGAATTGCTAGAGAAAGGACAGGCTTGGCTTGGCTTGCTTTGGATTTTTTTTGGTGCCTGGCCTTCTGTGATAATGGTGGCAATGGGGTGCCTGGGTGGCTCAGTGGGTTAAAGCCTCTGCCTTCAGCTCAGGTCACAATCTCAGGGTCCTGGGATCGAGGCCCACATCGGGCTCTCTGCTTAGCAGGGAGCCTGCTTCCTCCTCTCTCTCTGCCTACTTATGATCTCTCTCTCTGTCAAATAAGTAAGTAAAATCTTTTTTAAAAATAAATAAAAATAACGGTGGCAATGAAAGTCGTTCCTACTATTGTTATGTTTTGTTCAGAGAGGAGTGATATGTTGGAGAGAGAAGACGATGTGGTCCTCCAGAACTTAAAGTTTGACATACTATGAGACACCATGAAGATCTGTAGAGTAAAAAAGAAAGGAAATACTTGTCTTGGAGCTTATGGGGATAAGAAGAGACCTGGACCTGAGCTAGAGGTTTAGATTCATCAGTGATTTCTTCTCATCATAAGTATGAATAAAATAGGTTGCTTGAAGGTTTATTTTTTAAAGTGCTAAATTGGCTGTATGATTTTGTATTTTATTTTGTTTTTTCCTTGACGGGATTTTATAACAGCAACTAGTCTGCTCCCTTAGGGTTAGAACTTTCTAATCTAGCTTTATGCCTCATGAAGACTCGCATACTATATGGATTCAATAAATATTTGCTGATTGTTCCACTGTGTCAGTGTTAGATTCTGAGACACATCAATAATTTCCCTAGGGTTAATAAAAGTAATTATAAACAGTTGGATAGTCTGATGTACCACAGGCTGGCTAAATATAGCAATAATAGCTACCACATTTGCTAAAATAACAGCTAAGTTGCTATACACAATTTGGGATTAAAGACTCATTAAATAATAATATAATTCTTTCCAGCCAAACTGGCCTGCTCATTCTTCAAAGATAAACATTGAATATTCCTGCTCCCATGTTTCTGATGACTTCATTTATCCCACCTAGAAAGACCTCATTACTTTTTCCCACAGTTCTGCCCTCTTCTACCTTGTTAACCTTTCTCAAGTCCTGTCTGTAAAGCCCTTCCTAAACTCTCTGGCCCTGGGTCTTCATTACCACCTGGTACATATCACCCTGTTTCCTTAATTTGATCCATGTAGCCTATCTTCCCAGCCAGACTAAAGAGGAATCTTGTTAACTTTTTGGTATCCTCTTGCCTAGTCCAATATGATAAAATAATAGGTACCCCATAACTCATTTCTATTGATGAAGATTGAGGGAAGATAGGCACCCAATAAGTCATAGGATCATAGAATATTAAAAACTGAAGGAAACATTGGGAATTCTGTGGTGCCCACCTAACACCTAATAGACATCGTGCACTTGTCCTCAAATTGACCACATAAGCTGACTGGAGGTTTCCAACGAGGGTTCCCCAGACAACTGCTAAAATGAGGTCCTCTGATGGTGAAGCAGGTCAAAAAAACCCAAAAAACAAAAACAAACAAACAAAAAACAATTTAACCCAACATTTCTATTTTGGAAATGAAAAAAAAAAAAAATAGTTCCAAAACATGGAATTATTCTTCTGAGGTTGCACAACTGGCTACCAATAGAATCTAGAAACCTAGTCTGCTGACCCTTGAAGGTTTTTGCATAATGCCAAAGTATTTGGAGACTGGTGCGTTAGCTATAGTACCTGTATAAAGGACATACATACTTAACAACTTTCCCTTTCTGCTTTTGATAATGATATTTTGAGTTCAAAATCTACTGAATAATTGAATTAGACAGTGATTGGATAAAAATAATCTTTTGAGTTAACCAAAATAACCTTGGACTTAAAAAATGTTCTCTATGGTTATTACCACTGAAGCTCAACTCCAAGTGGAGTAAGTAGAAGAAATCTTCTAGAATGAAACTGCTTCCACTATTTTATCCTTGCTACCAAGACAGGGCAAGGATGTTATGAATTACTAAATCCTCCAAAATACATCTAGAATGTAAATATGTCTTCTTTGGTGTTGTGAACTTACGATTCTTCATTTTTTTTAAGGTAGGCTCCATGCCCTGCGTGGAACCCAGCTCAGGGCCTGAAGTAATGACCGTGAACTCAAGGCCTGAGCTGAGGTCAAGAGTTGGATGCTTAACCAACTGAGCCACCCAGGCACCCCTACAATGGTTCATTTTGTTTAGAATATCCTAGAGAGAATTCAACCAATAGTCTTAAAATAGGAAATTCTAAAAATAGAGTATGCTTAGCATGGCCAATTCCTCAAAAAGAGAGAAAAGAGAGTTCAGTAAGTAAAGAAGTGTATTTAGCTTCCATTGCATCCTCTCCAAAGTCTGCAGTAGGAGAAATCAATGCTGAGATTAAGAAAATACAATTATTCATTTCATACCTATGCTTATAAAAAATTTGGGGTATCCCCATTGAACATATGCAAAATCCTTAACAAAATATTAGCAAACTGAATTCAACAGTACATTAAAAGGACCACAAGGTTTAGGAAAAACCATGTAATCATCTCAACAGATGAAGAAGAAACATTTGACAAAATACAACAACCATTTACGATAAAAATTCTCAACAAAGTGGGAATAGAGGGAATGTACTTCAACAAAATAAAGGCCCTATGGGACAAGTCCACAGCTAATACCACACTCAAAAGTGAAAAGACAGAAAGGTTTCCTCTAAGATCAGGAACAAAATAAGGATGTGCAGTCTTGCCACTTTTATTCAACATAGAGTTGGAAGTCCCAGACAGAACAATTAGGCAGGAAAAAGAAATAAAAGACATCCAAATTGGAAAGGAAGAAATAAAACACTATTTGCAGACAACATGATTTTATTTCTCGAAAACCTTAAAGACTCTACCAAGAACTATTAAAACTAATAAATTCAGTAAAGTTGAAGAGTACAAAACCAAAACACAAAAATCTGTTGTGTTTCTATATAATAACAAAAAACTATTAGAAAGAGAAATTAAGAAAACAATTATGTTTATAATTTCATCAGAAAGAATAAATAACAAGAAAAGAAAGAATAACATACCTAGAAATAAATGTAATCAAGAAGGTGAAAGACTTGTACTTGGAAAAATGTAAGAGACTGATTAAAGAAATTGAAGAAGACATGAACAAATGGGAAGATATTCCATACTCATGGATTGGAAGAATTAATATTGTCACCCAAAGTAATCTAGAGATTCAATGCAATCCCTACCAAAATTCCAAACATATTTCCCACAGAAATAGAACAAAGAATTTTCTTTCTTTAAAAAAGATTTTATTTATTTGACAGAGAGAAACACAGCCAGAGAGGGAACACAAGCAGGGCGAGTGAGAGAGGGAGAAGCAGGCTTCCCGCCGAGCAGGGAGCCCAATGTGGGACTCGATCCCGGGTCTCCGGGATCATGACCCAAGCGGAAGGCAGCCGTCCAACCAACTGAGCCACCCAGGCGCCCCAGAACAAAGAATCTTAAAATTCGTACAGAACCATAAAAGATGCTGGATAGCAAAGCAATCTTGAAAACAAGAACAGGGCTGGAGACATCTGACTCCCTGATTTTAAATGATATTACAAAGCTACAGTATAGTAATCAAAACAGAGTGGTATTGGAATGGAATTGGCATAAAAATAGACACTAGATCAATGGAACAGAAAGGAGAGCCCAGAAATAAACCCACAAATATATGGTCAGTTAATTTATGACAAAAGGGCCAAAAATATGCAATGGAGAAAAGACTATCTCTTCAACAAATGGTGTTCGGAAAATTGGACAGCCACATGCAAAGGAATAAAATTGGACCACTGTCTTACATTAATACCCCAAAATTAACTAAAAATGGATTAAAACACTTGAATTTAAGACCTGAAACTATAAAACTCCTAGGAAAAAACAGAAGTGGTAAACTTCTTAACACGGGTCTTAGAGATGATTTTTTGAATTTGACTCCAAAGGCAAAGGTAACAAAAGCAAAAACAAAAAATGGAGCTACATCAAACTAAAAGGCTTCTGCCCAGCAAAGGAAGCAATCAACAAAAACTAAAAAGGCAACCTACCAACTGGAAGAAGATATTTGCAAATCATATATCTGATAATGGGTTAAAATCGGAAATATATAAAGAGCTTACAGAACTCTGTAACAATTAGAAAAGTGGTCTGATTAAAAAGTAGGCAGAGGATCTGAATAGATATTTTTTTAAGGAAGACATACAGATGGCTAACAGACACATGAAAATATGCTCAGCATCACCAGTCAACAGGGAAATGCAACTCAAAACTGCAATGAGATATTACCTCACACCAGTCAGAATGGCTATTATCAAAAAGACAAGAAATAAAAAGAGTTAACAAAGATGTGGAGAAAAGGGAACCCTCGTGCACTGTCAGTGGGACTGTAAATTGGTGCTGCCATTATTGAAAACAGTATGGAGTTTCCTCAAAAAAGTAAAAACAGAACTTCTTTATTATCCAGCAATTCCACTTTTGGGTATTTATCCAAAGAAAACAAGACAAAGGCATCCATACATTCATTGCACTGTGATTTACAAAAGCCAAGATATAGAAACAACCTAAGTGTCCTTCAATGGATGAATGGATGAAGATGTGAGATATGTGTATGTATATATACACATATATACACCATATGTGTGTATATGCACACACACACACACACACACAATGGACTATTACTCAGCCATAAAAAAGAAATTTTGCCATTTGCAACAATATGGATGGACCTTCGGGATATTGTACTAAGTGAAGTAAGTCAGAGAAAGCCGAACACTGTATGATTTCACTTATATGTAGAATGTAAAAACAAAACCAACGAACAAAGAAAACAAAACCAAGCTCATAGATCCAAGGAACAGACTGGTGGTTGCCAGAGGGGAGTTGAGCTGGGAGTGGGCAAAATGGGCAAAAGGGGGTCAAGAGCTGCAGACTTCCAGTTATAAAATAAGTAAGTCATAGGATGTCATGTACAGCATGGTGATTATAGCCAACAACATAGTATTACATATTTGAAGGTTACTAAGTGAGTTAATGTTGGAAGTTCTCATCACAAGAAAAAGAATTTCTCAGGACACCTGGATGGCTCTGCGTCTGCCTTCAGCTCCTGTCATGATCCCAGGGTCCTGGGATCCCAGGTCCTGGGATCAAGTCCCGCATCGGGCTCCCTGCTCAGCAAGGAGCCTGCCTCTCCCTCTGTCTGCCACTCCCCTTGCTTGTACTCTCTCTCTTTCTGTCAAATAAATAAATAAAATCTTTAAAAAAAGAAAAAGAAAAAGAATTTGTAACTGTTAGGAAATGGATGGTGACTAGACTTACTGTGATGATCATAGTAGTGACTATTTGAATACCAAATCATTATCCTATACACCCAAAATTAATACAATGTTATAAGTCAATTACACTTCAGGAAAAAAAAAAAGAATTTTCTACCTCCGTAAGACAAAGTACCATTTAATAGAAGAATTCGTTTTATTGATATTTCCCTTCCCCCATCTTTTAAGATAACAATAAAAAAAGAGAAATATAAATTTTACTTTTCAGACAATTTATTCAGTCTTGCTATTGTTATATCTCCAGGGATTAAATTTACATTTTGAAAAAATACCGTGATGTGCAAATGTGCATACTCTACTCAGCCAACATATCATAAGATACTATATAATAACATCTGGGAATATTAAACTTTGCCTTTACTGGCAACCCAATTGGCATCTTTAATTTATAGTGCAGATGTTTTAGACTGATGTGTTTTGGAAATATTTGAAGTATTCTCAAGACAGTATTCTGAGGTTTCTGCAGTGGTCCACTTTAGTCTTTTGAAGTTCTCTATACAATAAGAGACATACATAGATTTTCTAAAACATGCTTTCGTGGGAATAAAAAAAAGAAGAAAAGTTCAAGTTGGCATTATACAAAGCTTCCCTGAGTAGTCTGTACCTAATTCCTTTTTGGCGCTGTTGTCCTGGCCGTCAGTGAGCTTTAGGATACCCATCTGATAAAACTGGTCCTGTTCCCAGACCGTTTTGTGGAATCTAAATCATTTTAATGCCTCATATTTACGAAACACTCGTGTTTCTAAAGTACAGATATGAAACTCTCATTTCTCCTCTGGGCCCATCATATTCTGGTCGAGCATTAACTAGGGGGCGATGCCCCATGATAGCAATTATTGTCTGTGTGTGCAAGGAAATGGCTGATAAATCTGACCTATAATCATGAGCCCTTCCACCGTGTTGCTGCTGAACAGAGGTCTTTCACTCAAAGCCTCAGCCATTGCTCATAGAACTTGCTCCTATTCACGCCACCAGCTTCTCAACTTGAGTACAGTGTGGCTTTTGTTTAAAAGGAGCTGCCTTGGGGCGCCTGTGTGGCTCAGTTGGTTGAGCGACTGCCTTCGGCTCAGGTCATAATCCTGGAGTCCCAGGATCCAGCCTTCATTGGGCTCCCTGCTCAGCAGGAAGCCTGCTTCTCCCTCTCTCACTCCCCCCGTTTGTGTTCCCTCTCTGGCTATGTTTCTCTCTGTCAAATAAATAACTAAAATCTTAAAAAAAAAAAAAAAAAGGAGCTGCCTTTTAAACCATAGGAGACGCTGGACTCTAAGAAGGGCAGTGGGTGGGGGAAAGGGTGCTTGGGTGATGGGCATTAAGGAGGGCACTGGGTCTTATATGCAGCAGATGAATCACTAAATTCTACCTCTGAGACCAATAAAAAATAAAACAAGCTGCCTTTAACCATCTGTTGCTAGTGCTTACAGAGTCCACCACTGTGTCACATGCTTAAAACCTGGACTTTGGAACTTTTTAAAGCAGACTTGACATCTCCCCCATGTTGGTGTAATGTTGTTAGCTTATAGAAAGTGCATAGACTTTGGAGACACATATGCTTGGATATAATTCCTAGTTACATTATTTACTAGCCCTGTGGCTTTGGAGAAGAATGCTTTGGAGCTCCCAGTTTTCCTTCTTCCGCGATGGAGACAATACTTTCATGATTAGGCTTCGGTGAGGAACAAATTAGAGGAGGTGAATAGAATACTTCCCACAGTGTCAGACTCCTATGAGGGTCTCTGAATTGACATTCTCTGAACTGACTTGGATTAGCAAGTATTAATATGCACACTGCTCCAATTCCTTTTTTTTATTATCATGGTAAAAAAATACATCGCACATAATTTACCATGCTAACCACATTTTTAAAGAGATTTTATTTATTTATTTGACAGAGAGAAATATAGAGAGGGAACACAAGCAGGGGGAGTGAGAGAGGGAGAAGCAAGCTTCCTGCCAAGCAGGGAGCCCGACGTGGGACTCGATCCCTGGTCTCCGGGATCATGACCTGAGCCAAAGGCAGTCGCTTAACCAACTGAGCCACCCAGGCGACCCTGCTACCCATTTTTAAATACAGTTCAGTGGCATGAAGTACATTCACATTGTTGTATAACTACCACCACCATCCGCGTCCAGAACTTTCCATCTTCCCAAACTGAAAATCTCTACCCATTCAACACTAACTCCTCTTCATCCCCCAGGACCCTGGCAACCACCATTCTACTTTCTGTTTCTATGACTTTGACTACTCCAGGTAGCTCATATAAGTGGACTAATACAATATTTGTCCCTTTTTCTTCAGTTCTTGTGAAATTAACTGCTATTTGGGACTTCGTTATTGATTACCTTGTCTTGGCACTAAATTATTAAGTTAACACTGCCATATGTGTATTGCATTTAAGGTGTTACGATCTAACCCAATGCACCCATGTGTAAAGGTACCTTAACTATCCTTTTAATGGGACATTGGACTAGACAATGGTGATGACGATGTATCCTTCACCTTCCCAGCTTTCTTCTTTTTGCCCTCCAGAAGAGTAATTTCATTGCTAGCAACTTCCTCTCATTCTCAGCCTCTTCACAAAATCTCACTCATCTCTTGCCCTTGGAGAACTTGGAAACTTTCTGTGCCCAAACCACCCCACTATAACCCTGTAGAACGAAGGCTGCTCATTTTCCATTTCTTATATTCAATGAGCCTCAAAGCTGTATTGGCATTCTCCCAATATCTCTGTTTTATAAAACATTACTCTTTGATCTTTACGCAAAAAACTCTTCCTCATTTGGGTCTCATATAAACTGAGCTAGCTAACAAGATTTGCTGAGGAAATGGGGGGAGGTGAGAAAAAAGAGAGACAGAGAGATGTCTGGGATGATACCAAGGATTTAGGGCTTTGGAAGGATGGAGTTGCTATTAATTAAAGTAGAGAGCACTGAAAAAGCATTTGGGGATAAAGGGGGGATATTTGGAGCTGTGCTTGGACATTTCAGTTTGAGATACCTGAGTGCTCATTAGATACCAATGGGAGAGGACAAATAGGAAATCTGAGTGAGATTCAGGGGAGAAGTCCAGAACTTGAATTTCACCTGCTTATGGATGGTACTTAAAGTCACAAAATTGCATGTAATCATGTAGGAAATAAGTGTAGACAGCAAACAGGAGAGGTCAAAGGATTGGATATGCCAACATTTCCAGGTCAAAAAGGCACCAAGGAAACTGAAAAGAAATAGCCAGAAAAGTCAGAGGAAACGCAAACCAGAATGGTACCCTAGAGGACAGAAGAAAATGTTTCAAGGAACAGAACCATTAACTGTCAAACGTTGCCAGTGGGCCAATGAATCTGAGGGCCAGGAAATGAATTTGGAAATGTGAAAGCCACTGGTGACCTTAGAAAAAGGACAGCTTAAGGTAGCAGTGAGGGTGAAAACAGGCCTAAAGTGGGTCCAAGAGAGAATCGGGCAAAGACATTGAGGATGGCTGGTATAAATAGCTAATTTTAGGAGTTTTGCAGGAAAGGGATAGAGAGTTAAGTGTGTAGCTGAACAGGGAGGGAGGACCAAGAGGTTTCTAAAGTGGGAGAAATAATAGCATGATTGTTTGCTGATATGAATGATAGAGTAGAGAGGGGAAGGGGAAATCATGATGCAAAAGGAGGGGGAGACTTGCCAGAGCCCCATCCCTGAGTTGACATGACCCCGGTGTACTTCAAAAGGATTGGCCTTTTCTAGAAGCACGGCAGTTCATCCACAGTAACGTGAGATGGTGTGTATGGGCACAGATAGAGGTTGGTGATTCAACATTATGGTGAGAACTTGTGAAATTCTTTTCTGATTCCTTCAAGTGTCTCAATGAAGCAAAATCATCAGCTGACACGAGGAAGGGCAGGCAAATAGGAGAGGTTTGAGAAGGGAGGAGAAGGTACAAAATAGTCATTTAGAGCAGTGCTACCCACAACATAGTCTGGGGACCAGCACTTTTTCACAAAGTCTTTGTTATCTGTGCCTGAAAAGATAGCTATAAGAATTAAGGTTAAGGATGTAGAAGCTTTTAGAGCAATTGGATGGAATAATTTTATGAACCCTAAGTTTAATGATAAAAATTTTGGACTTGCAATTTGTACATCTTTGTTTTATTTCATTTTTATTGTAATTCCTTTAAGTTGTATTTTACAAAAGTATTATTTCAAAATGGATTTAAAAATGGTAAGAAGTTGACCTTTCACCCAGATAGTTTGAGAAACAAACACTTATTTAGAGAGTGAGGGAGACCAGAGGTAGCAAACAGGATAATTCCCGGAAGCATTATTTCAGTAATCATGACATCTTATTCAACCATACAGATAATTTTTTATTGGTTGGAGAGCTGGGTTTAAGCAGAGCTTTGGTTTCCCCAGGTGAGTAAAGAAGAAGGGACAAGAGTGTTGGGGTATAGAAAGGAATTAATTACAAAGAGTGACCATTGGGTTTGCCAAAACTCAACAAATGTGAAGCTTAGATTTATGCATTCCTTTGTATATAAATTTTACATCAAAAGAAGAAAACTCTAAACAAATATTGAACTCAGTGGTATGATGCTGAAAAATGTAAGAAGAAAGTAGGGTTGTCTGTAATTTACTTTGGATATACTTTTTAAACTGCTGGATGAATGGAGGAAAGTGTAAGTGGATAAATATGTGATAAAATTTAATATTAGAATTCAAGTGGTGGAGATATAGGTGGTCACTATAATTTCCTTCCATTTTTCTATTTGTTTGTAATAGTTCATAAATGTTGGAAAAAATATTGCCTTGAATATTTTTATGATCATTTCATGTTCCCAGACAGATTATTATCTCCTAAAGGACAGAGAAAATTATGTCCAGGTTATCTTTTCCATGCTTCTTTTCTTCACTGATGAGGAAACTGAGTCCTTAAGATGCTGAATGACTTTATCAAGATCAGATGGCAAGTTAGGGGCAAATGCGATCTCTACTAAGTTTCTTCCTAATTCATAAGGAGCAAGTAAAGTCCATAACTCACCCCTCCAAGATCTGTGGGAGAGCTTCTGGAATGCCCATAAAATTCCAAAAGCTAAATGTTAAATCCTGAATGTATGTTCAAATGTGCATTTTCTAAAGGAGAAAATTCATAGCTTCCAAAATATCTTAAATAGTCTATGGCTCAAGGGAGATAGTCTCTCTTTAAAAGGGCAAATTTTATTTTCATCTGCATTCCTTGTAAGTACAGAACACAGTGTTAAGACATTCAAGAAATATTTTTTAACCAATCGTGTTTTACTACCGATGATCAGTGTTAAATCGATAATATTTTATTTTATTTTATTTTAAGATATCATTTATTTATTCAACAGAGGGAGAGAGACAGAGAGAGAGGGAATACAAGCTGGGGGACTGAGAGAGGGAGAAACAGGCTTCCCGCTGAGCAGGGAGGCCAATGCGGGGCTGGATCAGGTTTCTGATCTGAGCCCGAAGGCAGACGCTCATCCACTGAGCCACCCAGGCACCCTTAAATCGATAATATTTTAAACTGATGAGTGATAATGGTGTTTAAGAAGGCTTTTTGTAATTCTAAGATTGTAAAGGTATTTAATTTAGGAGACTCAAACACTTTATAGTTTTTAGTTATTGTTGCGCTTGCTGTTTAGCGACCCTCATAACCCTGGCTAACGTCTGATAAAAGATTTATTTTTCTTGGAGTGCCTGGGTGGCTCAGGCGTTCAGTGTCTGCCTTTGGCTAACGTCATGATCCCAGGGTCCTAAGATAGAACCCCACATCGGGCTCCCCACCCCTTCTCTCCTCTCCTACTCCCTCTGTTTGTATTCCCTCTCTCACTGTGTCTCTCTGTCAAATAAATAAATAAAATCTTTTTTTAAAAAAGATTTCTTTTTCTTTCCTTTTTTTTTCTATCTTTTTTTCTTTCCTGTTTTTTCTATCTACTTCTTTGACATTCCCAGATTGCTGTAGTACCCATCCAAGGTTCTTACTTTCCAGTAAAATACTTTATAATATCCTTCAAGTTTGGGTTATAAGTTATCTTGCCTTTGTATATAGGATGAGTAAGAAATTGTCTTTGAGCGTAGAGTTAGGCTTGTGTGTTCTCCCCTAGTCCTCTGCTTTACCACTCGTTAAAGGAAAGCCATCTTCCAGACCTTTAGCTTTTTCATCTGCAAATTCAGTACCTCCTAAAGTATGTCACAAGGTGTTGTCAGTATGTTTTTTAAAATAGTTTGAAGAGAATGAAATAATAAAGTATAAGTATATAGTACAAGTAAGTATACAGTATAAAGCCTACAGTATTATATTTGGTCAAGGGGAAAATATATGTTATATATATGGTTTTTACACTTGAAGAGATCTAAGATTCTGTATTTATTGAAGAAATGAATGGTTGGGTGGAGCTTCTTCCCACATTAGGGGGAAATTATTCCTCATTTCATACAAACATCTTTCCAGAGGGACTCTCCCATCTACTTGTGCCTGCGTTTGCCATCCTCTATTTTTCTAATTTGTCACCTGAGTCAATGCCTACCTCAGTCTTCTAAAGGCCACATTTGTTAATCAAATATCATAAAAGCTCATAAACACTGACTGCAACAGGTTTCTCCTGAATGTCCCAAGGATAAGCTGAAAAGATAGGTCAGCATAGCTAAAACCAGACGGCTGTAAACCTACTTGGGCTGTCAAAAGAAAGAGAAGAAGAATTGTGCAGGAAGTAAAACAGTCAATGAGACAAATTAAAGGACATAAGGAGTTCTGGTGTGGATTGAACTGACAAGCTCAAGAACAAAATGATAAAGACCTCTCATCATGTCAGAAAGTGTATAAAATTGTATAAATACAAGGGCTAGAAAACGTTAATGGTAAGCTTTATTCTACTGCATGAAGAATGTAATAAATAAATGTAAATAAACAAAATGAACTGCCAAAACTTCAGAAAGTTCAGCTCTATCATATATGTATCTGTATTGAATGCTCCCACTGTAGACTAATTGGAAGTTTAAAAAAGAATTGGCATTGCTAAGAGAGATTGATCTTTTTAATGAGTCAGATGATCACAAATATGAAAGGCTCTTGGTCTTTGGAAAACCAGGAGAACATGCCTGGGCTAGCCTGCTATAGACTGAGACACAAGGAAGAGATGAGCCGTGGCCCCAGAGGACATTCTGGATCAAACAACTAAGTTGCCCAGCTAATGTGGAAACCCTAACTGGATCCAAAAAAAGCATCCAGTCAAGTTCAGCCACGATGAGCAGAATTGCCCAGCCAACCCACAGCTCAGTCTTATGTGGATTATATCCCTGGGGATGGGAACAAGGGCAAAGTGGGGGGAACAGTGAAGAGTCTACTGCAATATGCTATGCTAGCAGCCCTTAAACTATGGATCAGTACTAACATCACAAAAAGAGAGACAAGCAGACATTCTGGGCCTCTTGCTATGAAACAGCAGGAAGTACACACCACCACTTAGGAAGTAGTCTTCCCAAACAATGGCAACTGCTCTAAATATCCAGACCTAACTACTAATTTACAAAATATTCAGGGGACAGAAAACATGTTAAGCAATAACAGAGAGACGTAATCTGTAAAACCCAAGCTATGGAACACTCTGTGGGACAGAATGCCTGGTTCCTTCAATAAATAAAAGGTAAGAAAAAAATAGGGAGGAGGTAATTTATGGGCTAAAGACAGTTGATAATCTATACATGAGTCAATGGAAAATACATTTATGAGACAGGGAAATTTTAGTAATAATTGAACATTTAATAATATTAAGAAATCCTTGGGAATATTTTTAGATGTAATCGTGTTATTCTGGGGGTTGTTGAGTCCTTATGGAGATAGATACTGAAATATTTATATGCTATCTGGCTTTGTTCTAAAATAATTCAATGAGACGGGGAGTGGGTGGGGTATAAACAAAACAAGATTGGGCATGAATTGATCATTGTTGAAACTGACTGCCGAATACATGGGGGTTCATTTTTTCTTACCTTTGTGTATATTCAAACTTCTTCATTTGAAAAATGTTTTAAAATTATGAAAGAATATCATTTACATATACCATATGACAGGAGAACTTTCATGGATACTGCTCTTTCTCATGATTGACAATTAAGCCTTACTACTCCAAAAAGCCCTCCCTTTGTAGATGCCTGTTCCTCTGGAGACCCTCAATGACATGGCATTAATGCAAGGAAGGGTTTCCCCTGGGTAAAGAGGGGCTCCAACCAACTGAAGAATGAAATGAAATCATGATAGAGACACCTACGTATCTTGTATTCCTATAGATAGCAGTATGTGTTTTAGTGTGTGTCACTGAATGACTACCTTTTTTAACTAGCCAGTTTTAAAATTATTAAAATAAAAACATACTAATGGTAAAATATCCAAACAGTACAGAAGATGAAGAAAAGGCAAAAAGTAAAATTCTTTCACTCGCTATCCAGTCTCATTAGATAGAACCACCTAATTAACACAGTGAGTATCCTTCCAGAAGTGTTCAGTGCATAATCACATGAGCATGGGTGTGTGAGTGTGTATAGGTGTGTCTGGAAAAGTTAGTGTTAAGTGCTATTTGAATAAACACAAGAATTATCTGGTTTTCGGTTAATTTTATTGTAAACAATTATTAGTGAACATATAATACATCCTTATTTTACAGTGACACCTTTATATTTGCAAAGTTGGATACTCATAGAACTTCATCTTAGCCCTCTTGTCATATATGATTTCCCATATCATCCTAATATAGTTATTTATATTTCTATTGATCATTTGAAAACATAGCTGAATTTTTCACCTTAATATAAGAGAAAATATCTTGGGGTGCCTGGGTGGCTCCGCCAGTGGAGCCTCCATCTTCAGCTCAGGTCATGATCTCAGGGTCCTGGGATGGAGCCCCACATCAGGCTCCTGCTCAGCGAGGGTCTGCTTCTCCCTCTCCCTCTACCTCACTCCCCCTCGCCCCCAGTGGCTCATGCTCACATTCTCTCTTGCTCAAATAAATAAATAAAATCTTTAAAAAAAAAGAAAAGAAAATACATTAAGATGAAAAGAAGTTAATGGCTTGTTTATTATTTCTTTAAATTCTTCAAATTGAAAATATTTAGATGGATTTTCCTTTGGGGTTATTACAGTGCTCTTATCAATAAAGTAATACAAAATTTTAGAGCATGAAAAGAGAAGAACAAGATTAGTAACTTTACTTAATCTTATGTCATCTGCCTGAATTAAGAGTAAAAATATTTATGTTACAAATATACGCAACAAGTTTTTCAAGATACATTAAATTGTAAGAGTAGCTTTTTATTTACTTCTCTGTAATGTTTAGTTGTATGTTTTGTTTTGTTTGTTTTGTTGTAAGGGATGCAACAGTAAACAAGAACATTTCTATTCTTTAAAACGTGTTAATTCACTAATTTTCCACACAACTATGTAATTATTGCACTTAAGATAATTCTCAATTGAACGCTAACTACAAATTCTTTTTTCCTGTTCATTCTTTGGTTTTTAAGTTTATTTATTTATTTTAGTAATCTCTACAGGCAACGTGGGGTTCAAACTCGTGACCCTGAGGTCAAGAACCCCATGCTCGGGTCGCCTGGGTGGCTCAGTGGGTTAAGCGACTGCCTTTGGCTCAGGTCATGATCCCAGAGACCGGGGATCGAGTCCCATATCAGGCTCCCTGCTCGGCGGGAAGCCTGCTTCTCCCTCTCTCACTCCCTCTGTGGCTGTGTTTCTCTCTGTCAAATAAATAAAATATTAAAAAAAAAAAAAAAAGAATCCTATGCTCTCCTGACTGAGCCAGCTAGGCACCCGTCCTGTTAATTCTTTCACAGTATAACAATATTTATCTTAGGCTTCAGTTAACCAATACAATATTATTTTTCAATATGGCCCCATTGACATGTGGCCATTTGCTTTGTGCTCTTCAAATGACCACTGGTTTTTCAAATTATCGACAAAAAAAGAAAACTCTTACTTTGCTTACATGCAGAACTGTCTTCATAGGTGCATGACCTGAGCAGGCACACAGGGTCCCAGGTGCAAAAGAGCCCCATGTTTGATTTAATGCTCTACTATCACTGTGTTGAAATTCATAATAATTTGATCCTTGAACTTGGGTGTTTTGTAAGTGAAGTCCAAAGGGACAATGTAGCATAGCATGAGCAGATAACACACGTTCTATGTGCCTCCATCATTCCTTGCCACGCCATTTTCATATAGCATGTCTGATGCTGCATGAACTCAGAACTCTAGTGGATCCAGCATTGAGTTCGAAGGGACCCAAAGCAAGCACAAGGCAAGCATTTTATGGAAGCTGATGGCCTCCTCCACAGAGCTTTAGGAGAATGTGAATGAATCAAGAAGCAAAAGGAAAATGCAAGTGAGGCAGTTTTTTGCAGCATATCTAGTGTGGTGATAAGAACAAAATACAGGAGGGGGGCCTGGGTGGTTCAGATGGTTAAGCCACTACCTTCAGCTCAGGTCATCATTCTGGAGTCGAGTCCCACCCACATCGGGCTTCCAGCTCCGTGGGGAGCCTGCTTCTCCCTCTGACCTTCTCCCCTCTCATGCTCTCTCTCACTCACTCTCTCTCTCTCAAATAAATAAATGAAATCTTAAAAAAAAAAAAAAGAACAAAATACAAGGATGCCTGGGTGGCTCAGTCGGTTAAGCATCTGCCTTCCACTCTGGTCATGATCCAGGGTCCTGGGATGGAGCCCTGTGTAGGGCTCCCTGCTCAGTGAAGAGCCTGCTTCTCCCTCCCTCTGCCTGCCACTCCCCCTGCTTGTGTTTTCTATCTCTCTGTCAAATAAATAAAGTCTTAAAAAAAAAAAGAAAAGAAAAGAAAAATACATGTGTACATACAAGCTATAAAACACAAACTGTACAATTCTGGTGATCCTGCATGCAAGTTAAGTGTTCTCATATAATTTGAATAACTATATTTGAATAAATTTAAAACTGGAATGCCATGATTGAAAAAAAAATGCCAATAACTTAAAATGCTTAATTCTTCTTTAACTAGAGCAGCATTAAATACATTAAAAACAGAGATACTGGGGGAAAGGGGAAAAGCTTTATCTTTTAGTCCCTTTAATGACACTTTTTCCCCCTAACTTTTGAACAAGTGGTCCTCCATTTTCATTTTGCGCTGGGCCTCACAGATTCTGTAACCAGCTCTGGTTAGTGTTCTCGGTATGCCCAGGAATCCCCCTGCAGGAAGCATCTGCCTTCCATTCTAAAGTCATTAGTTCACTCTGGAAGCTTAGATTTGGCTGGAGAAAGGACATCTTTATTTTGGCAAATGGGCGGCACTATCAAACAGAAGCAGTGGAAGGAATAATTGTGTGTCCTGAAATCTAGTATGGCCAGTGTTTAGGCTCTTAGAAATTAGGTTGTCTTTCCTTTGTTGCCATTTACAGCTCTGAATTTTTCACACTGAGGAGCAGTTGTCAAAATAAATGTTTTTCCTTCATCACTTCCTTATGAAAGCTCAAAACTTCTTAGTGCTATCTTGCTGTGAATTTTCTTTTCTCAGTTAAGCACCCCACTCTTGATTTCAGCTCAGGTCATGATCTCAGGTGGTGGGATAGGCTCTGTGGAGTGTGCGGGATATTCTCTTTCTGCTCTCATTCTCTCTGTCTCAAGTAAATAAATAAATCTTTAAAAGAGAAAAAGCAGGGGGAGTGGGTGGCTCAATCAGTTAGGCAACTGCCTTCAGCTCAGGTCATGATCCCAGGATCCTGTGATTGAGACCCGTGTCAGGCTCCCTGCTCAGTGGGGAGTCTGTTTCTCCATCTGTCTGCCCCTCCCCGGGCTTGTGTGCTCACACTTTCTCTTCTCTCCCTCTTTTTTTTTCTCTCCCTTTTTCTGTCTCTGACAAATAAATAAATACATAAAATCTTAAAAAAAGAAGAAGAAAGAAAGAAAAAGAAAAGAGTTACTAGAAATGACCCCAAAACTGTATTGCTAATTTTCATTATGGGCTTTTCTGTCATTGTCTCTGATGAACCCTCTTCAGAATATTTCAACAAGTATTTATTGAGAACTAGCTTTGTGAGAGGCACTGGGCTAGGCACTTGGAATACCAGGTAAAATAGGAAGACTTCCTGGCCTCAAGGTATTTGGATGGAAAAGTCCTCCAGAGGGAGCAAGTAGAGCCAAAAGTTGATGGCGAGTGATCCGGTGGCTCATATGGTCAGATTTTTTGCCCCCACAAATGAGTGAACTTTATCTCCCGTGGTATGTAGATCATCCCCTATGAGTAAGCTAAGCACAGTAAGTTTACTTACAGTACCACTGGATAAATAGATTAATGCTGCCAGAAATGGCAAGAAGGGGTTAAAACTGACTCATCTGTGAGGAAAAAATGCTCCTTTGAAAAAAGCTGCTATCCTTATTTATGAGTTGAAGTTTCAGTTTCTCTGATTTAAAGATCTAAGTACAGAAAGGCTGCTTTGGAGAATCTAACCAAAATCAAGCTCCCAAGTCCCAAATCTGTGACTCAGAGTAACTCTGCTGACTATGATCAAAATCATTTCTCAAGTTGTGACAGGTGCTCTTAGAATCCTAGAGTCGGTTTATCTGTAAGTCTCTGAGGTCTTTTCTTCAACATTCCCTCATTCTTCTTCATTCTCAACAGCTACATTAGGAATAATAACTCACAATGAGCTTCATTTTTTTTTACTTTAAATTTATTTTATTTTTTCAGTGTTCCAAGATTCATTGCCCATGCCCCACATCTGAGCTTCTAATACCAGGCTCTGGAGGGTTGGCTTGTGGTTCTGTTAGAGACGTGTTCCTGAGCATGATTTAACTTACATTTAAAATTATCATTTAATGCTGGGAGGCAGAAATTCCTTGGAACTTGTTTTCATGAAATGCTTGTGGATCTTTTTACCCCAAACAGTCCCCAATTACATAATATGTATCTATTCCCCAACATCTATTCTTTCCTTCTTCTTGGCAGTAGTAGTCCTTTAGCTGAGCACACGGCTACCTGGCATAAAGACATTTCCCAACTTCCTTAGCAACTAGGAATGGCCGTATGACGATATTTTATCTAACGTGATAAAAGCAAGATATATGTATATAATATCCTTCTTTCCTGTTGGCTGGGATGCAAATGTGACAGCTGGGGGCTTAGTATCCACTTTGGACCAGGAGGGGGAACATTAAAGACAATAAAACAGAAAGACAGGAAGAACACACATCCCTGATGACTTCAGGCACTGCTTATTTTTAGACTTTTACATGGAGAGGAATAAAGCTCTATCTTGTTAAAGCCACTATTATTTTGGGTTTCTGTTACTTGCTGCTGGATCTAATCCTAACTAATACATTTTCTTCTAGATGCTTGCTTCATCAGTCTTAGGTGAACTCACTCTTAATATTTATACTTTATTTTCTACTGTGGAAATGATTGCTCTCTCTGCTAGAGATTCCTTCAGGAGAGTTCTGCTTCTCACAGCTCCAGTTAAGTCTAGTTTTAAAAAGAATTTAAACAGGAGTGCCTGGGTGGCTCAGTCATTAGGTGTCTGCCTTCGGCTCAGGTCATGATCCAGGAGTCCCCGCATCAAGCCCCATGTCAGGGGTTCCACGCTCATTGGGAAGCCTAGGTCTCCCTCTCCCCTGCCTGCTGCTCCCCCTGCCTGTGTGCTGAACCTGTCAAATAAATAACTAAAATCTCACCTATATTCTAATTCTATCTAAAGCACTCAAGTTTAGTTTCTGCTCCTATCCAACCCCACCAGCTTCCACTATTTAACATTCAATTAGCAATAATAATAATAATAATATAAATAATGTATTTTAGTTTAGTTTTTCAGTTTTCTAAGATTCATTGTTTATGCACCACACCTAGTGCTCCATGCAATATGTGCCCTCCTTAATACCCACCACCAGTTTCTAAGAAATAGGCATCTGAATTTCACTTCAAGCCTGGACTAAGTCTGATAGAAGCATCATTTTCCTTCCTGGAGGTCAGAAGAGCATTCCTGCAGCAGCCACTGAAGCTGTTGCAGATGCCAAAGTTGTGAACCAGGAGATAAGTGGTATGCTTCCAATCCAAAGGACAAGCAGAAACCAGATGGATAATACAGTAGGTGGATAAATGAATTATGGAGTCCCTAGTGGAGAAACTTCAATTGGGGGCGGGACCCCATGGGGTCTGAAAGAGCAGTTTAAGATTTAGACCTGGGGCAAAGTAAGCAGCAGGGGATCCCTTTACCAAGTCTACCCTGCAGACACAAGTGAGAGAAGTTCCAATGGCCTTAAAATTCAAAATAGAGCTTAAAACCATAAGGAAATTACTATAAATAGGAGCTGAACATGATCCAACAGGTTAAGGTGACAATTTTAAGGAAAAATCATAACTGTGGTTAAGATGAATGAAAATTAAGGTATCTAAATAGATTACTGCATAAAAATTAAAAATTGGAAGAAATGTATGACTGCAATTATGATTCCAGAATTGATTTAACTCTTTAATTTGAATTTTGGGGGGTCTAGATGGAAGAGGTAATATTAGTAGCAAATGATAATCACCATATAAGAGCTGCTATCCATTTTAAGCTACTCAGTTTCCTGAGAAAGAATCATTTCAAAAGCCATGCAAATCCTGGTGCATCCAACAAATGAAATTCATTTTAGCTGAAAGTGAAAAACACCGAGAATGTTGGAAATTAAATCAATGATTGGAACAAACCATTCCCAGTCTCAGAATATACTGGTTTGAGTAATTGGGTACTTCAGTCCCTAAAAGAAGCAAGAGTAAAAGACATCAGCCAGTGGCAATAAATATCCAGAACTTAGCAAGAAAACTAAAGGAATAGATTGTGACTGTATTCCAGTGATCCTCAGATAAAGGCTTTCCTTTCCTGTTTCCTTTAAGGAGGTGATCTGGAGAATGATTCCTTACCCCTGAGAGCTGAAGTTGGTTTAGTCAAAGAGCTTGCTATTGTTTCCTCTTTTTTCTTTTCTTCCCTGGAAAATGGTTCTTAGCAGTGGGCCAGGGAGGCTCATCAGTGAGACACACAGCTGTGCCTTCCAGAAGAAGGACTAGGATGGGGGAACTAGGCCAATCTATTGGCCATCTGAAGCTGTCTAGGTAGATATGACAGCTGTCCCAGCGTGTACAGAAAGGCTGAAACAAGCATCAATTTCCAATTTGCTTTCCTTCCTTGCCTCACGGCCAGATCTGATGCCTTTGACACCGAGGCAGGAAGAGGAAGAAACGCTGAACTAATAGTACAAAATGTAAAAAACAAAGTACCTACTGAATGTCACCTATGTGCTTGGATACTCAGTGGATACAAAACAGTAGAGATGGGGTGCCTGGGAGGCTCAGTTGGTTAGGCAACTGCCTTCGGCTCAGGTCATGATCCCAGAGTCCTGGGATCAAGCTCCACATCGGGCTTCCTGCTCGGCAGGAAGCCTGCTTCTCCCTCTCCCACTCCCCTCCTTGTGTTCCCTCTCTAGCTGTGTTTCTCTCCATCAAATAAATAAATAAAATCTTGAAAAAAAAAACTTTAAAAAAAAACAGAAGGGATGAATTCTGCCTTCAAGTTACATAAAGTTCACAAGACAATGACTGTGGGTGATTATGTTTTGGTGTATTGGTGTCTTCCGTAGACTAAGCTCCATGACAGTAGGGACCAACTCTATTCATCATATTCACAGCTGCCCATTATTGCCCAGACCCTGGGCACCCAGCAAATACTTGAATAAATGCAAGAGCATATGTTATTAAAATAACAACAAAAGGTAGCCTCTGCATAATCATGTACAAAAGCATGGGGCACCAGAGAAATAAAGCTAGAATCCGTTAGAAAAGCGTAATCTGTGAGCTAAGATAACAGTCAATGGGTTTGGACGTTATCACTGTGTATAGGATAAAAGGAGATCTCCCCGCCAACTGGATCCTGACAGCTCTGGGGCTCTGTGTCCTATCAAATGCATAAAGCATTCTCAAGAGAGGACATAAAACAGCAAATCCCCCAACCTCAATGTCCAAGCCGTCTATCCCGTATGGGACAATGGTGGTATCTTGGTATAAGTTCCAAGGACAATCTCTTCTCTGGAGCCCAGAGACCTTCAAACAAATGACACTTACTAATGAGATTTTCTTTCATCACTAGACTATTCTTTAAAGTATTCAAAGCCTGAAAGCTTGGATATAAAGCTTAATTATAATACCATAATTCAGATGCCAATGATAGTTCTGAAATGTGAGGATTTGGTTGCTTTTAGATTTTATTTATTTTTTGACAGAGAGATCACAAGCAGGCAGAGACACAGGCAGAGAGAGAGGAGGACGCAGGCTCCCTGCGGGGCAGAGAGCCTGATGTGGGCCTCGATCCCAGGATGATGACCTGGGCGGAAGGCAGAGGCTTTAACCCACTGAGCCACCCAGGCGCCCTCCTCTAATCCCTTTTACCAATACCAACAGGAAGCCGGGGGCAAGGGAGCCCTTTGATGCAGTCTCTACAGGTCAATTCTGACGTAGACAGCAAGATGGGGAAGGACAGGCACGGATCTCAGGGGGCAAACTGAAGCTTTCCAGCACAGCTAAGATTTACTCATTTTACATGAGTCTGTGTTTGGGTAAAGACTCATTCATTTCAAATAGAAAAACCTCCTTCCAGAATTAGTCCTTAATCAGATTAATGCAGTGAGCCACAAACAAATAGAACCATAGAATCCAGAGCCTAAATTACAGTCCCATGTCTGCTAATCATTGGCTGTGTGATGTTGGGAAAGGAAGTTTTCTGTATTTAGGCTGTCTTATTTGTCCAGTCATCACTGTCTCATGAGAGTATTGTGAGGATATTTGCAGCACCTGACTATATCTTGACCACATCACTTTCCTTAATTGCTCGATTACCAGGAACTTCCCTGCTTCTTCCTACTCATTTCTTCAAAATCTCAGTATCTCTCTCCACCCCCACCTCTCCCATCACTGCTTTAAATTCTTCCCCCTGCATTTCGTGGGGTATTGAAACCTCCTCTGTGGCAATGTACTGTGAATACTGTCGTGGTCTGATTCCTTGTTCATTGCATCTGTTGTTAAGCTCTGTTTAAGAAGCTTGTCCTTCAGGTTTAAGGAGAACCACACCACTAGCATCTTTTATAATCCTGATAGTATCACAACTTGTTCAAAACACAAATACTGTTCACAGATATTGTTGAAAATCTTCTTACAGAAGCAGTAAAATGCCAGAAGCCACATATATAAAGAATAACTGATTCTATGGAGTCATGAATATTACAGTAATAATGATGATAATGATGATAAATAATAGAAGTTTACATTTATGTATGTTTACATATTATGAAAGAAATCATGGACATTCTGTGCCAGGCACCATCCTAAGTATTTTAGACTTACAATTTCATACCAATTATTTTTTGGTATTATTAGGTTCCACTTTGTAGAAGAGGAACATGAGACTTAGAAGAATAGATTACTTCCTAAAGGTTCTCAAGTATTATTCAGATTCAAGATTCAAACCCAGTTTGGTCTAACTCTACAGCCCTTGTTCTTAGACATGACAATATAATTGAATTTCTTAAAAGGTACATGGGGGAGGCACCTGGGTGGCTCAGTTGGTTAAGCAACTGCCTTCAGCTTAGGTCATGATCCTGGAGTCCCAGGATCGAGCCCCCCATCGGGCTCCCTGCTCCGCGGGAAGCCTGCTTCTCCCTCTCTCACTCCCCCTGCTTGTGTTCCCTCTCTCGCTGTGTTTCTCTCTGTCAAATAAATAAATCTTAAAAAAAAAAAAAAAGAAAAAAAGGCACGTAGTGGTGCCTGGTGCCTCAGTCAGTTGGACATCTGCTTTCGGCTCAGGTCATGATCCCAGAGTCCCTGGATCTAGCCTGAGATGGGCTCCCTGCTCTGCCAAGAGTCGGCTTCTCTCTCTCTCTCTCTCTCTCTCTCTCTATCTCTATCTCTATCTCTATCTCTATCTCTATCTCTATCTCTCCCCGCTCCACCTCCCCCCATGCTGGTTATCTTTCTTTCTGTCTCTCAATCAGTCAAATAAATAAATAAAATCTTTATAAATAAATAAACAAAAAGGGCACATAATTCAAACTCTCTGATACAGTAATCCCACTCACAAGAAGTTTTCTTATTCCAAAAGAAAGGCAATATCATTCTGGAAATGGATAGTGGTGAGGGTTGAACAATATAAACGTACTTAATGCTACTAAATTGTACACTTAAAAATTATCAAAATGGCAAATTTTATGTTATGTGTATTCTACTACATAAAAATATTTAAGAATTCAACCAGAAAAAAAAAGAAGGCAGTAAATCAAAATAAAAAAGTGATTTTTGGAATATGTCGATTTAAATGCTTGTGTGACAAAATTAATTATAAATAATACATTACCTATATGGTTTCCATGGCTAAAATTATCTGCTCAAGCTGGCTAAAAACTTTGAAACTATTTTCTTAGGCTTGATATTGCCATATATTTGAGCATGGCAATTTTCAAACAAAAATCAATAGCCTTCTAAATTAATATTTAATGAAAAGAAAAACAAAGATAGCTTTAGCATGAGATGATTCCAAAACTTTGCCATCCACCGATGACTGAGAATTATCTGAGGAGCTACTATAGCAAACTGAGATATGTACCAAGAAAGAGAAACACATGGGAAAAATTAAAGTGGTAAGAGGGAAAAAAAAGAACCACATCCACAAAATGATGTTTGTCACATTACTTTTAATTGCAAATTAAATAGGAAGTAATGGAAATGTCCAAAGAGAATAAGGACATTAGCTAAATTATGGTACTTCCTTGACTGAATATTATGCAGTCATTAAAAATTGTAAGTACAGGGGCACCTGGGTGGCTCAGTTGGTTAAGCGACTGCCTTTGGCTCAGGTCATGATCCCACGTCGGGCTCCCTACACGGCAGGAAGCCTGCTTCTCCCTCTCTCACTCTCCCTGCTTGTGTTCCCTCTCTTGCTGTGTTTCTCTCTGTCAAATAAATAAAATCTTTAAAAAAAAATTGTAAGTACAAAGATACTTGTTTTAAAAACATATTTATTGGGGCATCTGGGTGGTTCAGTTGGGTAAGCAACTGTCTTCAGCTCAGGTCATGATCCCAGAGGCCTGGGATCGAGCCCCTCATAGGGCTCCCTGCTCATTAGGAAGCCTGCTTCTCCCTCTCTCATTCCTCCTGCTTCTGTTCCCTTTCTAACTGTGTTTCTCTCTGCCAAATAAATAAAATCTTAAAAAATATATATTGATTTACTTTACGTAATCTCTATGCTCAATGTGGGACTCAAACTCACAACCTTGAGATCAAGAGTCGCATGCTCTTCTGACTGAGCCAGCTAGGTGCCCCATAAGTACAAAATTTCATAGAGCAACATGGAAATACTTATGGTTTTAGTGTTAAATGAAGAAAAAAGGATGCAAAATTTTATTCACATTATGCTCATCAAAAATAGAAATGTATGTGTATATATGTGTGAAGATTGAAACAAAGCATGCAAAAATAAAACCAGAGATGTGATTGAGTGGTAGAGTTAAGGGTGACTTCCCCCACACCATTTTTTAAACTTTCCGTAATGCCATTTCATTGTTGTATCAGTTCTCTATTATTATGACACAAATTATCCCCAAATTTAGAGGCTTAAGAAGCATTTGTTCCCACCCCCCAGTTTTTGTGAACCGGAAATCCAGGCACAGCTTTGCCAGATGCCTCAGCCTCTAGGACGGCAGCTGCCTCAAGGCCTGAGCAAGGAGAGCTCCACCTCCAAGTGCACTCAAGCAGTTGTTGACAGGATTCGGTTCCCCTGAGGTCCTTGCATTGAGGGCCTGGGTTTCAACTCTCTGTCAGTCCCCCAGGAGGCGACTTTAGTTCCTTGCCATGAGGTCTCTCTGTAGAGCAGCTCAAAACATGGCAGCTGATTTTCATCAGAACAAACACATGCAGGCAAGCATAATGGAAGCCAGAGACTTCCTGTGGCCTAATCTCAGAACCAAAATCTCATTGTCTTTGCCAGATTCTGTTGGTTGGAAGCAAGTCATTAGGCCCAGCTCACAATCAAGGAATTAGAATCCTTGGGGATCATCTTAAAGGCGGTGTACCACAGTGATGATCAAAAGAATGGGAAACAGGGAAACAGTTCTTTTCTTTTCTGTCATCCCGCCCATGACCCGTTATTTTTGGGGAATAGGATGTGGCAACTTCTTTTAACACACACGCCTCTAGAAACTGGAAATACCGGCAAACCTGTTCTTCCCTCAGGCCTCTAGAAAGGACCACACCCCTGCCAACACCTTAGTTTTAGGCCAGTGAAAGCTCCCTCAGACTTCTACCTCCGGAGCTGCAAGATGATGAATCTGGGTTGTTTGAAACCACTAAGTTTGTGATAATTTGCTGAGGCAGGAATAGAAAACCAACAGAAGCCACAAGCCAAACAAATCACAGAAGTGTAGCTTATTCAGTCTCCGTTAGATTGAATGCCATTTCCTTGAAGGGGTTAGGCGCAAACATAAGAATTCTTTGGGGCCTGGCTCACAGGACTCCTGCGAAAGCAGTTTAAGGCTGCCATTGCAATCATTAGAAGGAGTCGCAGAAACAGCGGTCTTCAATTTCCCATTGACTTTTCACACTGAGTTCTGATAGTAACTTTCACCCACCACAAAAATTGATTTTAGTTAGGGACAAAATTGGAAAATAATGCTTGTTTATTTCAATAGCAGTGAATGAAAAAATAAAGACATTTAACATCTTCTGCTACTCCAGGAATACAAAGCCTGTTCTCTGCTTTAAGTCCAAGAAGGCAGAGACATTTTGACAAAGGCAAAGGCAGGCAGGCAGGAAGGAAAGAAGGGAAAAGTCTGTAATGTCCATGTAAATAAGAGGGACCTGGCTTAAAACTTGTCCTTCCTGGGTTATTAGATGAAATCCCATTAACCTATCTATTCTAGAAAGATAAAGACAACAATGCCCATCCTCCAAAGTTGGGAACACGTGTTTCCAAATAGTTCAGTCATTTTATTTTTAAGATTTTATTTGCTTGACAGAGAGAAACACGGTGAGAGAGGGAACACAAGCAGGGGAGAGGCAGAGGGAGGAGAAACAGACTTCCCACCAAGCAGGAAGCCCGATGTGGGGCTCCGATCCCAGGACCTTGAGATCATGACCTGAGCTGAAGGCAGACCCTTATGACTGAGCCACCCAGGTGCCCCTAGTTTGGCCATTTTAAAGTGAAGTCTGTAGTGTGGTTGAACTGGTAAGTGCAAAGTGATAGACTTCTCTTACTTGAAAATTCCATGGGATTTTTTTTTCTCCTTTCCCCTCCACTTCAAGGGTCTATCAATGGAGACTGACAGATAAACATGGATGTTAAGAGGCAGATTTGCCTACTTATTCACTTGCTGAGCTTCCATTAACACTTCAGGGAATTATGTACAACTGTCAGTGGGAGAATATATCCCTAATACTCTATTTTTAATTTTTTTTCAATTAACAATTGATTTTTATTTCAATTGTTTAGTCAGTCCCCGGCAGGATTTGTTGGTGAGATCACTCATTTCCTAATCCAAGTTTCTTTTCAGTTAATCAAGCTAATGCCAATGACCTGTTCTCACTTGATGATGTACTTTTGGATATAGCCAGTGTCTACCTAAATGCATTTGTGAATTAAACCTTGTCTGGGAAGATTTGCTCATTCAACGTAGGGATTAGAAATTATATTGACCCAAGAAGCAAGACTTGCTATATTTAGTCTGGGATCTGTGCCAAACACGCATGGCCAGACCAAGGGATTAGGGAGTCCTAACATCGTTTTTACTCCAGCGCCTTATGAAACATCAAGGTTAGCAATTATGCTACATCATCGAAAGAGGCAATTCCCAAGTTTCAAATTATTTTAAATTTTTTGTGTGGTGCCTCATTCTCAGATCAATAATATTCAGTGCAGGAAGAGAAAGAAAGGGCCTAGAAGGGGAAAGAAACAGCCTTTGGCAAGGACCAGCTGACATTTTTACTCCCTTCTGTGATGAGAAAAGCAATACACGGAGAAGCTAATTAAGTAAATTATGGAAAGGTACAATCAAATTGGTAGCAGGATTAGTATCTCAGCCCGTACCTATCTGACTCCAGATCCCACGCTCTTATCTTGCTACTGTTCATTCTATCTTTGTGGGAGAGAAAGGCGGTGTGTATGTTTCATTTCAGTTGGAGAAGTAAGTGAGAACTTTATAATAATAGAATGGGTTCAGAATCTCCCAAGAAAAGCTGAATAATAACTTCTGACTCAAACTCCCATCCCTTTTTTAGACAGTCATTTCCCTCCTCTTCTGCCTTCCCCTCCTAATAAAAGCACGAATGAAATTAAACATTAAAACTCCAGGAGGAAAAATATCTCCAGGAGGGCACAGATTGTCATTTATCTTTGTATTTCTAGTGCCTTGTACTTACCTGGGCCAGATTAGGTGCTTGTCACCAGCTTGTCATAGGAAAAAGAGAATGAATTAATAAACCGGGGAAGATTGTTCTATTTATAATGCTTATTGGAACTGCTGTTTCACTTTCAAATGTAGGAAATTATTTGGTTATTATTTTAAGCTAGCTGTTTTGAATATGTTCAATACTCCAAATTTCTGAACTGTGTTACTACGGACCAATTCTGGACATGGGATTTTTTCCTCCCTCATAACACACAAACATAGAGATACATATATCTGTAATACTGTATTTTTATTATGCTCTCCCAAAATGATTTGAAACAGTTTATATTCAGAGGTGTAAGCACTCTGAGTTCCAAGTAACATTCTCAGAAAGGGCTTTTTCAAGTTTCATTAATTAAAAAGAACATTTCTAAAAATCGGAGCATTCATCGGTCTCTCTGAGCCGTGGGTATCTTTTGGGAACGATTTGTAAATTGTCCAACTGTAATGTAAAACACTCTCAAAAATGTGGGTAGATTCGAGGGATATTCCCATCAACAAGGAACAGGAAAAAGCAATAGTTCTTGCTTAAAATCTGGCTGGCTGCATTTGAAGGAGTTACAAGTACATAACCCCAGACAGCAGTCAAAACTTTCCAAATATGTAATGAAGAATTCACCAAATGTACACTTAATGTTTCCTGCATTAGACTTTTCTTTAGAAGCAAGTATGGCACCTTGAGTGTCTTCTAGCAAAAAAGCAAAAAAAATTTAGAATTTTGCTTCTAAAGCATTCCATAAAATGCCTGGTTTTCAAGTGAAAAAAAATCCCAAGGAATTGTAATTAAATGTAAGTTTTGCTTCAGTGAAAAAGCCCATTTCCAGAACATTCATTCTAGCAAAAGTGGGACATTTTCTATGGAAGACTTCAGTTTATATCCTTGAGAATAGAGATTTTTTTCTCATGATATCACCTTTAGAGGATGCATTGGTATAAAGAATGTCAATACACATAGGTCATACATGAGGTGTGTTTGGATTGATTATATATTCTAATAGTCTGCAACCTCAATGAAGAGCATTTTAATAAGAAGGTAATAGGACTATAGAGATCTTTGTATGGCATAAAAAAACATGGGGAGGTGTGTTGTAATGTGAATAAGACTAATTGATCATCTTATTGGAGAAACACTTATCTCAAGATGAAAAATGGCCACATTGTTATTTGACATTTGGATTGTCGATGACTTGACCAGAAGAAACCTTAGTTAAACACTCTAGAGACACAAACAGTTCAAGAGAGCAGCTGTTTGCCAAAGGTCATTGATAGAATAATAGGTTTTCTCCTTCGCGATCTGAAGAAAGTCTGACGCTGCTTACATCCCAGTGATGGAGAAATAAGATGATGGCCAAAAGTCATGCTTTTATTAAAAATACTACCTTTCATGTAACAATGTGATAGAATGACTGTAAAATTTCTCTGTAAAAGATTCCCTAGCTAGAATGCCTCACCATATAAACTACACTGCTCATCTGATATGCAACAAAAGTAAAACATTCGATTCTTTTTGAGAAAACAGAAGCTAAGAAAATACCAAGTTGAATCACTTAGTAATCTAGCTTGAAAATCATTCAAATGAATAGAATTATTTTCCAGTTATGTTTATATATGACATTTTGATTTAAATTCAATTTAATTAACATAGAATGTATTATTAGTTTCAAAGGTAGAGTTCAGTGAGCCATCCGTTGCATACAACAGCCAGTGCTCATCACATCACGTGCCCCCCGTAATGTCCATCACCCAGTTACCCCATCCCCTCCACCCACCTCCCTTCCAGCAACCCTCAGTTTGTTTCCTAGAGTTAGAGTCCCTTAGGGTTTGTTTTGTTTTGTTTTGTTGTTTTTAAAGATTTTATTTACTTATTTGACGGAGAGAAACACAGCTAGAGAGGGACCCCAAGCAGGGCAAGTGAGAGAGGGAGAAGCAGGCTTCCCACAGAGCAGGGAGCCCAATGTGGGGCTTGATCCCGGGTCTCCGGGATCCATGACCTGAGCCAAAGGTAGTCGCCTAACCAACTGAGCCACCCAGCCACCCCAAGAGCCTCTTATGTTTTGTCTCCCTCATTTGGTCTTACTTACTTGATTGATTCTTAAGTTTAGAAGTCAAGCTGTTTCTAACTTTTCATAATAAAAAGAGACTTTAGGTAGGTATAGAAGTATTTTTAAAAAAGAGACAAAGAGCTTCAGTGGGCCTCTCTTCTCTCTCATAGCAGTTAAGTTGCTCTGATAGAAGGGCTCATGGATATTCTGACTCATTCCATGCATCTTGGCTAATTTCAGCAATTCCTGTCTGCTAAAGTTGTTCACATGAAGGATTTTAATTTTTAAAACTCTTCAATGTGCTCTCTTTCTCTCTCTCTCTCTCTCTCTCTCTCTCTCTCTCTCTCTCTCTCATGAATTAAAAAAAAAAATCTCAGAGAAAGGGGAGAGGCCCCTGAGTGGCTCAGGTCATGATCTCTGGGTCCTGGGAGAAGGCCTCGCATCAAGCTCCCAGCTCAGTGCAGAGCCTGCTTCTCCCTCTCCCTCTGTCTCTCCCCCCTGCTTTCTGTCTCAAATGAAGAAGGAGGAGGAGGAGGAGGAGGAGGAGAATATTACCTTAAAACTGTTAGAGATTTCAATACCACATTAGCAAATACCACACAACTCAATTCTTTCACAAGATGTTGATGACAAGGCTAAGATGACTGGCAGACATGAGGTACTCCCAAACCTTGGACTTCTCACTCTTTACCAAGGAAAAGGTTTCACAAAACTACAAATTTTAACCAATGTAATGCCACCCTGAGGAAGATACAAATCCTAGGACCATATTGTGGGAGGTTAAAATTCCTACCCCAGAATTTTTGTACAGTGTATTCAAGTTAAAATAGTTAGTATGGGCAGACTAAAAGCAGAAAGAAGTCAAACCAACTTAATATGAAGCCTGGATTGCATGTACAGGAAGGAAGAGAGGCAGGATCGTTGTCCTTTAACCTTTTTAAGTTCCAGGCTTCTTACCTGAACACTGTGCCCACACAACAGATGTGCAGACCACCCTGGCCTCTCTTGATCACTCTAGCAACCAAGGGCTTTCCAAGCACTGGTACTACCATGCTACCCTCATAGACTGCTCTGAAACTTACCTGCTGGTGCTTGTAATTGACAAGAGAACTTTTTTGAGAGGGGGGCCACACCTGCCTGAAATAAATTTTGAGTTACTTTAGGCATGATAAACCTCATCTTTTTAACTTAATGACATTATTTATCAGTAGGCTCTGAAAAGTACAGTATACTGTGGGTAGAGACAATGACTCTCTACCTACTGGCCTAATAACCAAATCACCAACGATACAACTTCTCACATATACTTCATCCACAGTGCCTAGGTGACCCCCCACTTAGCTTGAAGACCATGGGAGAAGCTCAAAAACATCTCACCTGTCCTATTCAGAGGGGGAATCCATGTTTCTAAGTCCCCAAGGAAAATGTATGGACCCCCAAAATAACACCTTTCCCCAGGTGGCTATCAGTTCCATGAATTGAGGAATACTAGGTTTTTGCCAACATTACTTTTTACAAGACTCTCTGCAGAAGGACATATTCCTTGCCATCAAAGATTGCCAAAATTTCAAAGCTTCTTATGATCCATACATGGGGCATGACTATAGGATCCTCTGCCACAGAAACAGACTTGAGTCTGGAGAGCCGACCACCTTTGGAAAACTGCCTTATTACTTGAAACCAAAGAGTCCTAAAGTACCAGCTGAATTTCTGGTCTATAGAAAGGTGGTAGCATCCATTGATTTTGAGGCTAGGTTGCATCCTAATCAAATCCTTCAAGGGCCTGCATAGTTGCATCAATGTCGCCTAGACATTAGCTAAAAATAGTAAACCAGAGCTCGCAGAAGGCATTTTGTCCACCCGTGTGTCTTTTTTTTTTTTTAAGATTTTATTTATTTGACAGGAACACAGCGAGAGAGGGAACACAAGCAGGGGGAGTGAGAGAGAGAAGCAGGCTCCCCGCCAAGCAGGGAGCCTGATGCAGGGCTCAATCCTGGGACTCCAGGATCATGACCTGAGCCAAAGGCAGATATTTACCGATGGAGCCACCCAGGCACCCCCCACCAACATGGCTTTTATTGTTCATATATGTATTGCTTTTATCGTGCATGTTTGTATTGCTTTTGACTACTTCTTAAGAAGTCCTTGTAAATAATTCCCAAACTCCCCCTCCTTTCTCTTATCCCCTACTTGTTAAAGTTTACAAGAGGCACATTATTTAATAATCAAGTCCTCAATAACAGAAATTTTATTAAGAATAAAGAAGTGTTGGGCACCTGGGTGGCTCAGTGGGTTAAAGCCCCTGCTTTTGGCTCAGGTCATGATCTCAGGGTCCTGGGATCACCACCTGCATCAGGGTTTCTGCTCATCAGGGAGCCTGCTTCCTCCTCTCTCTCTGCCTGCCTCTCTGCCTACTTGTGATCTCTCTCTCTGTCAAATAAATAAATAAAATCTTTAAAAATTTAAAAAACAAATAAAGAAGTGTTCCTAAACCTTCTGTTTCCTGTGTGATCCTGGGAAAATTACTTAACCTCTCCTAGCCTGTTTTATCCTGTAAAATGGATCTAATAATACCTCCCTCTCCAGGGGTATTGTAAGGATTAAGTGAGATGTAAAATAACTAGAATGTCATAGACACATAAGAGATGTTAGAGTCTTTTAAACAAAAGTCCAAATGTATTTACATGGAAACTTGTTAATGGATGTGTTTTTCTTGTATCAGCAATGTCTTTAGGGTTAAATTATCTCTTCACCATTTCATAGTCAAGGTTATTTACAATCTGGGGTATTAAGGGCTGATTTAAAATGTTTATATATATATATATAAAATATTACATTCTGTTACTACTGTTCAGTTAGCTTTATATTTTTACATATTTTATATAATTATATCATCTTTATATTATTCATTTTGTACATTCTATAGAGAGATGTACAATAATTCTTATTTCCATCTCGGAACTTATAGTTTGTTTACAGTTCTTCAGTAATATCATCAATAGTGTTGGAGGGGAGAGGAAACTTTGTGCACAAGAGATTTTTCTCATTTGTTAATATTAATGTTTTAGGATACAGTTCTCGAAACAGTATTACTGGATTGAAGAGTATGAACACATTTTTATGGTTTAGATTTGCTTTTGTTGATTTTAAGTGCAGGCAAAGAAGCTACTATGAGGTAGGATTATCAGAGGTCTGATTTGGAGATTTGAAAGGTAGGAAAAGGAATACATCAAGAAGAAAAAAAATGAAACACAAACAAGTAAGAGCCTCATATGAAAAAAAAAGAAAAAAGGAAATTAACCTGATTAAAGGAGAAGGGTTTTTGGCAATAGTGGGAGATGGCCAGATGAATAGCTTCTTGTTAGAGGCAGTCCTTGACCTTGAGCATCCCCCAGCCCAGGACAGCAGCACAATTGAGAGGGAGAGAGTTCCTAAAGAATCACTGGGTGAGACTGAGGCTTAAACTGGATGGGAAGTTCACTGGAGGAGTGGAAAACAGCTAGAATCAAAGCTTCCCATGTGATGTCAAAGGAGAGGGATGCGGAAAGCAAATCCAAACGCTTGACGAGAAAGATGAATAAAGGGACTTAGAAAGAGGTTAGTGTAAGAGAATAAACAAAATTGTACTTTCCAAAAATTCTCATCTGAGTGACTGGAAATGAAAAAGAAGTTGGTGTCACTAAACTGACAGCAGTCGGGGAACCAGGAAGGAGAACCAGTTTGCTGGAGGGGTCGATCAGGCAGGGGCTAACTATTTCAACTTGACAGTAAGATATTCAAGCAGAAAGGCCACACTGAGGCAGCTGGAAGCCCTTACACGCTTTAGGACTTTAGAGGTTGAGTTTGGATACTTACAAAACAAAGAGTTCGTGTTCCTGTGTAGGACATTTTACCAGAAGATGGACAAGGTATTGAGGAGCTTCTGAGATGGTCAGATCAACCATGGCCTTGGACCAAATTAGCAGGTCATCCTGATATCTGCCCCTGGCCTCCCAGGACCACAATGTGAGAGTCAGAATCTCATCAGAAACCATGTCCCTCCGGCACCTGGGTGGCTCAGTGGGTTGGGGCCTCTGCCTTTGGCTCAGGCCATGATCTCAGGATCCTGATATCGAGGCCCACATAGGGCTCTCTGCTCGGCAGGGAGCCTGCTTCCTCCTCTCTCTCTATGCCTGCCTCTCTGCCTACTTGTGATCTCTCTCTGTGTTAAATAAATAAATAAATAAATAAATAAATAAATAAATAAAATCTTTAAAAAAAAAAAGAAACCATGTCCCATTCTCTAGTCCATGATCAAATATGTGGTAAAAACACATTCATGGTGAAACATCAGAGCAAAAAGGAACGAAATTCAGAATTATTTCATTGAGGGCACTGTAGGCAGAAACCTGGAAATGTTATTACAGGCTCAACCCATTTTATTTGGGGGCAAATAATATAACGTTCTTAATTTTTTACTTCAGAAGATACCTGTGTGAACAGACTCCTCTAAAATACATGGCAAAGACCCTGAAACTCAGAAAATCTCTGACAAACAATATGAATACCTGTCAAGAAACTACATGATACTGAAAATTTGGCAGGTCTCACACCTGCAAAATCTTACAGATAAGCACCAGTGTCCACACCAAACATTCAGAATTCCAGATTCATCTCTTAACTGTAGAAAATTCCACAAGAAGAACCTAATAATCCCCTGAGTCATCCAGAACCACTGAACACATACCCTGTATTCTAAATATAATCCTTTGCATTTTTCCTTAGAGGAATACTGATCACATGTGTGGGCCATATGTTGCAGTTTAATATCTCCCCAATCAGCAAGAAATTTCCTCAGATTTTTCATAGTATCCCCGAGGAACCAGAAACAGACAATAGGAGAATCAGTTTGAGGAATCATCTTAGGCTGAATTAAATATAATCGTATAACCTGCTGGAAGAATTTGGGAGTACTAAGTTTTCCTGAACTTATGTGTTTTATCTATTTTTAATTATCACTTTTAAGTCTCTGAGGAATTGTTCCGTTAAGACATTTTATAATTTAAGAATCATAAAGAAGTCTTTATGTAGGCCATAGTTAATTATCTCAAAAAATGCTCATGTTGTCAGCAGGTAAGTAGAGAAGGCACCAGAATAACTCATTGTCAGTGGACTGCCTATGGCCCAAGGGCCCCCAACACAATCTGTCTGCTGAGCATTCTCGGTCTCCAGAGGAGGAAGCCTCTGGAAATCGCTGGTGGTGAGCCACCCTAAAGTCCTATATCAGAATCAGACCTGGAACATGTTCAGTACATCTGTCTCCCTAGAGACCTGAGCCATGGGTCTCCAAGGCCTTTTGCGAGTGGATGCCATGGATTTCCTGCTTTCTCAAGGTCTGTGAAGTTGGAGCGAATGAGGATGGAAGGGGGTGGTAAAGGAGAGTGAGAACAATGGTTTTGATTCTTTTAAACTGACAGGCGTTCACAGAATTATATATTTTTCTTTCTTTGTCACTCTGCTAAATATGTTTGTTGCAATTAAATAAGATTTTGCAGTCCATTACCCCGTAATGGATGTAGCCTTTGGGTATTTTTGAAGACTAAAATTAGAAGAAAAATGAGCAAGTAAATATGTTGATTAATGTATCTATGAGGATCTTTATGCTATCTTTTAAACAAACTAGTGAATATGTTAAAGCAAAATTATAACATGAAATAAATATACTTCATATTTTGTAATGATAAACCTGTTTTTCGGGCACCTGGGTGGCTCAGTCGTTAAGCGTCTGCCTTCAGCTCAGGTCATGATCCTGGAGTCCCTGGATTGAGTCCTGCATCGGGCTTCCTGCTAGGCGGAAGCCTGCTTCTCCCTCTCTCATTCCTCATGCTTGTGTTCTCTCTCTAACTGTGTTTCTCTCTGTCAAATAAATAAAATCTTTTTTAAATAAATAAATAAATAAACCTGTTTTTCGAAACAACTGCCAATGAATTAGTATCGTCAAACCCATTTCAGAGACGGGAGACAGTAAGACATGAAGAGATGGACTTGCTGTCACAAACAGTATGTTGGCTGAAACAGTAGCAGCTGTCTAAAACTCTAACCCAGGTGCCCAGGTGGCTCAGTCAGTTAAGCATCTGCCTTCAGCTCAGGTCATGATCCACGCGGGCTCCCTGCTTAGCAGGAAGTCTGCTTCTCTCTCTGCCTGCCACTCCCCCTGCTTGTGCAATCTCTCTCTCTGTCAAATAATTAGAGAAAAATCTTACAAATAAAACTTCTGGCCCAACCAAGTGATAGGGATCACTAGGACATTTGTCAAAAGTTTCAAAGTTGTACTCAATTTGCTTGAAAGAGAAATCATTTTATCTATATTTTCCAAGCACAAGCATGCTCCCGAGGTCTATGGCTCCCCTCAGGGAGGGCAACTTCCAGACTCAAATTGCCTCTCAGACCCTCTGCTAGGGCAGGGAAAAGGGGTAAGGCTCATCTCCCTGTCTCCCTGCCTTCCCCCTCAGGGCCAATCTCAGGCCTCCCTCCAGACCTCACCCCACCCCCTTGCGGCTCCTATTCCTAGGGAAATTATTAACTAGCATTGGAGCTGAAGATGGGCGTGGTGGCCAGCCTCCAAGGTCCTCCCTTCCAGCTCTTCACATCCTTGTGGAGTCCCCTCCCACACGGAATCAGAGCAGGCCTTGTGCTTAGCAGAACATTCCATAGTGTAGCGCGTCATTTCCGGTGTGTTAGGATCTTGGGGTTTTGCCTTGGTGTCCTGAATTGCTTGTTTTGGAGGGGGCCAGTAGCCATGTCATGAAGACACTCAAGCAGGCCCACAAAGAGGCCTGCACGGAGAGCCCTGACCGGCCAAAATTGTGAGACAGCCATGTTGGGAGTGAATCCTTCAGGCCCAGCCAAGCCACCAGACTGTGTCTGTGCAGCGGACATCTGGCTGTAGCCCTGTGAGAACCCCTGAGCCAGAATGACCCAGCCAAAGCACCCCAGAATTCCTGACCCACAGAAACAGTACTGTCATGGATGGAAGTGAGAGTGTCTCCTACAGACACATCCCACTCACACCCCAGATGGAGAGAGATAGAAAAGGGGGCACCTCATGATCCCAGCATCCTGGGATCTAGCCCTGCATTGGGCTCCCTGCTCGGCAGGAAGCCTGCTTCTCCCTCTCTCACTCCCCCTGCTTCTGTTCCCTCTCTCGCTGTGTCTCTCTCTCTCTGTGAAATAAATAAAATCTTTAAAAAGAGAGAGAAGAATTCAACTTCAATTATCCAAAGTTTGCAACCAGAAAACCCAGAGATAGACTTTCTTAAATCTAAGCATATGTATAATTTGGTGTCATTTTGAGAAACACAATTTTACCTAAATGACTTATAATGGAGGTGAGGCACAGGAAAATCATTTGTTTTGAAAACGTTATGCTAATTTAAATAAGCCAGACACAAAAAGATAAATATGATATGATTCCACTTATGGAAAGCATCAGGAATAGGCAAATTCATGGAGACAGAAGTGAGAATGGTGTTACCAGGGGCTGAGGGGAGGAGGGACTGGGGAGTTGATGTTGAATACGTACACTTTCCGTTTGGAGAGATGAAGAAGTTCCAATGATGGACGGTAGTGATGTCTGCCCAATAATCCGAATGCACTTCATACCGTAGAATTGTACATTTAAAAGTGGGTATGTGATAATATAAATTTTAATTTATGTATATTTTTCCATAATAAAAAAGAATTTCCCCTAGCTTTTCTATTGCTAGAGCTCCAAGGTCTCTATCTGGTCTTACTAACTCCTTTCCAATTTTCCTCCAAGGTGTCTGTCTTATGTTTTTCCTCTCCTTCCTTGCCTTAAGCCTTCATTCAGCATTTCTTGTGAAGCCTATTGAGATGAGCCCTTCAGTGGCCTTGCTGATCCACTTCTTTCTATCCAGTCTATCTCCCAGCACTGTTTCTCTGGTGTCCCAGAGTTGTAACTCCCTCAGGGCCTCGCTCTTGCCTTTAGAGGAAGCTTCACACATATTAAAAAAACAGTTTTCTCCCTCATTCAGTGGGAAAACCTAGGCTGGACAGCTGTTTCACACGAACATTGTTCCACTTATTTTTTGAAATTGTATTTTAAGTAAACTCCATGCCGCGCATGGGGCTAAAACTCAACATCCTGAGATTAAATGTCGTACGCTCTACTAACTGAGCCAGCCAAATGCCCCTCACTTATTTTGATGGTGAAACTCCACCTACATGCAGCAGGGTACACTAAACTTTCATGTACAGTTTCAACCACTCCTGTTAAGGTTAAGAGAGGACATTGCCAGTTGGTGCTAAGAGTTGACTGGACAGTATGGGTAGATGGAGGAGTAGCCGGAAGTACCTCAGAAAGAAGATATAGAGACAAATTTCTCTGATTTTTCTCATCTTAAACCCAAGCATGTGAGGCACCACCCTCTAGCAGGACCAGACAGGGGCCCATAGACAATTCCTTAAAAAGAAAATCTCTTCAGTAATTACCGTGTACAAAACTAGTGTAACACTAAATGGCTCTGGTTAGGGAGTCCCGAGTTGGGACGATAACTGTTACCGCTCCTTTCCCAGAGGGAGCAGACAAGGATGCTATCAACACCAGTCATTCTATGATAAAGGTGTGTACAAAATGCAAAGTGGAGTGAAGAAGAGTTCAGAAACAGAAAGAATTAAAGTTAATCAGACTGTGAGACAAAACAAGAAGCAATTGGTAGTGGGAATCTTGTCATCATTCCATTCCCAATTCCTGCTTTGAGCTGAGAAAGTTCCTGGAAACCCAGAGATGAAAGGAGAAAGCCTACTCCATTTCCCTGGTGCCGGTCTAGGAAGCAACTCCCAGTGCGTTTCCCGTGGAAGCTGTGGAAGCCCCTCTCCAGAGATCTTCTGCTGGACTCCAAGGTCTTACACACCCGCCGGACTGCCAAGATTGTTAAAACCACGAGATGCACGCCAGATCGCCACTTCGTTTTGTGCTGTGTAGACACAATCCTGAGCATATGAAGCTCCCCTAGAGCACTTAAAGTTATTTTTGGACTTTTCTGATCTCCCTTACTAGTGAGTTTTTAAGTTCCTTGAGGGCAGTGCATCCCACAGGCTTCTGAGAGGCCAACACGGGACCCACGCAGCTCGCTGAAACAAGGTGGGGAAATAACTAGGTTTGGGTAACTCCAGGAGGGCCAGGGATCCACACTCACATGAGGCTCTACAGCCAGACAGGAAGACCTTCCTCGGGGTAAGCCAGTGCGGGTCAGGGAGCGGCCTCGCTGCCCCGGGCGGGAGAATCAGCCATTCCCTTACCCGCAGAAAAAGCGGGAAGCTGTTAGAGGAAGAAGGAGCAGGCCCGAGACCAGCGGAAACCAACCAAACCCAGTGAGGCAGAAGAGCAGGTGCTCCACAGAGTCTTACTAATTTTAGCCACGTGAAGGTTCCTAGTACAGTTAGAAAGAATGCATCTCTATTTTAAATGTTCCACACATACTTAAGGTATCAAGCTGCTTGTCAAATATGCCAACTTTGAAATACAGCTGAGGAAAGAACTAGAGTTTTCTCATGGTGGTTATCTAACTTTTCACTAGCCTCCTAGAGGCTTACCTGGACCTGGGTTTTTGGTGTGTTTCTCTCCTGGACCACCATGGAATTTCACAGGTTTTTCTACAGCATAAAAGAAAGATAGATATTGAAGGATATTTTGGTGCTCTCCAGAAAAAAATGCAAAGCATGTTAGGAATACTCATTCTTGCGGTGCCTGGGGGGCTCAGGCAATGAAGCGGCCAACTCTTGATTTGGGCTCAGGGCATGATTTTGGGGTTCTGAGATGGACCCCTGCAGCGGACTCCGTACTCTACAGGTAGTCGTAGTCGGCTTAAGGATTCTCTCCCTCGCCTTCTGTTCCCTCACCCTGTTCACACTCATGCTCTCTCTCTCTCAAATAAATAAATCTTTAAAAAAATAAAATAAAAAGAATATTCATTATAAAAAGTTTACTTGTATCTTTAGAAACTTTCTTTTAATATAAAAAACAGCATTACTTGACTTTTGCTTTGTAACTATGGAAAAAATGATAAGTATAGTTTTAGATGGGTGGGGGTTGGGCAAAACAGGTAAAGGGGAGCGGAAGATATAAGCTTCCAGTGATAGAATGCATAAGTCATGGGAATAAAAGGTATAATACAGGGAATATAGTCAATGGGATTGTAATAGTGTCCTGTGGTGATGAATGGCATAATGTATTGACTTGTCCAGTTGCACACCTGAAACTAATGTAACATTGCGTCTCAACCATACTCCAGTTAAAAATGCAAGTTCCGGGGGCACCTCGGTGGCTCTTTTGTTTAAACGTCTGCCTTAGGCTCAAGTAATGATCTCTAGATCCCGGCATCTTGGGATCAAGCCCCCATCAACTCCCTGTTGGATGGGAAGCCTGCTTCTCCTTCTCTCACTCCCCCTGCTTGTGTTCCCCCTGTAGCTGTGTTTCTCCCTGTCAAATAAATAAATAATCTTTAAAAAAAAATAAGTTCCATAAAATAGAGTATCATTTTCCATATTTCTTGGTTCTCCACTTTACTTGAGCTAAAGGTATTCTTTTCTTAGTTTTCTGCTCTTCATGAATTCTGCTTTTATCAGCACAATTCAGAGCTTGTTTCCAAACGGTAGGATGAAAATTGAACATATGTGACACCCAAGTGCTAAATTCCCTGTTGAAGAAATGAGCGATAGACCTTATCTATCATTTATTCGACTCATGTGTACACTCATGTATATTATAGACATTTTTATTTAATTATTCAGGAATTGGCACATGGGATGCATTATCTAATTCCTCTGGGACCTTCCACTGGCAAAAATAAATGCAAAGGCTGTGACTAACAAGTGTAATTTTCCCTTTTTTCATATATTTTAAGATAATGACTTTATTATCTATACATTTAATGATTCATTATTTGAAGATTTTAAGCAATATAGAAAAGTACTACAAAGAAAAAAATCAACAAAAGCCTACCATGTAGAAATAATCATCATTAACACTAGGTGAACACCTGTTTTGACATCTCTCTATGTAGACATACAGATAGGAGGAACAGTAGATGAACACATGGAGAGATATTTGGTACACAGAAATAATTGTATAAAACTGGGTACCTACCATGCACCTTATTTTTTAAATTAAAAAATTAAATTTAACTAACAAGAGAAACAGATGAAACTAACAGCTAACTATTTCTTCTTCACTAGAAGAGTAACTTCTGGAAGAGACTTCTGATAATATGGGGGGAAAATATTTAAAAGTTTGGATGTTTTAGTGACCCAAATGTGTTTTTCAATTTTATTAAAGTGTTCCTAGGGCACCTGGGTGGCTCAGTCGGTTGAGCATCTGTCTTGGGCTCTGGTCATGGTCTCTGGGTCTGGAAATTGAGTCCTTCATCATGCTCCCTGCTCAGCAGGGAATCTGCTTCTCCCACTCCCTAAGCCCCTCCCCCCGGCTCATGCTCTCCCTCTCTCTCTCTGTCAAATAAATAAATAAAAAAGACTAAAGTGTCCCTGATACTACATAATCTTAACTGAGAAAGCTTTAAGCTAACTCTGTTTGCCCTGAGTTCAACATGATAATTATATTTTACAACTAAAATTAGAAGGGTACAGAATTAGAAAACCTGAAATTTTTATTTACAAATAATCTGGGGGTAGCTTGCTTTGTCCTTTTTTTTTTAAGTTTTTTTTAAGGTTTTTTTTTTAAGATTTTATTTATTTATTTGACAGAGAGAAAGATCACAGGTAGGCAGAGAGGCAGACAGAGAGAGAGGGGGGAAAGCAGGCTAACTGCTCAGCAGAGAGCTCAGTGTGGGGCTTGACCCCAGGACCCTGAGATCATGACCTGAGCTGAAGGCAGAGGCTTTAACCCACTGAGCCACCCAGGTGCCCATTGCTTTGTCTTTATAATGTTTATGAAGTTAGGGACAGGTATAAAACAATACCTTTATTCATTTTTGATCAATCAGACCGAAATTCATTCAGTCAATTCGTATCACAAAATATGTAACATATAATCGTTTTGTTTATATGAGACCAGTTTAAAAAATCTATAGCACTTTCTTATAAACTACATAATTTTCAAAATTCAGGGCCAACGAAAAATCTCAAACTTCCAATAAAAGTAAATTTGGACAGTTCTTAGATAGCATCACCATGTAACAAATTCTAAAGTTTTTTCAGAGACACAAACAGCTATTTTTGAAGTTTGTAAGTGCACCATATGCTGCTAGAAAAATAGATTATTCTGGTTGCATGTGGGCTTTTATTTGCATTCAAAAGAGAAGAATAAATTGGGCTTCTTGGCAGGTTCACCTAAGGAAGTTTTTTTTTTTAAGATTTTATTTATTTATTTATTTAAAAGAGAGAGAGAGAGAGTGTAAGTGGGGAGAGGGGCAGAAGGAGAGAGAATATCAAGCAGATTCCTCGCTGAGCTCAGAGCCCAGTGCAAGTCTCAACTCAGGGCTCCATCTCATGACCCTGAGATCATGACTATGAAATCCTGACCTGAGCTGATACCAAGAGTCAGAGGCTTAATGGGCTGAGCCACCCAGCTACCAACCCAAGGTATTTTAAATTATGTTTAAAGTTGATTAAAGGGGCTCCTAACTGGCTCAGTCGTTAAGCATCTGCCTTCAGCTCAGGTCGTGATCTCAGGGTCCTGGTATCGAGCCCAGCATCCAGCTCCCTGCTGCAGCAAGCCTACTTGTCCCTCTCTCACTCCCCCTGCTTGTGTTCTCTCTCTAGTTGTGTTTCTGTCAATTAAATAAAATCTTTTAAATAAATAAATTTGATTAAAGATTTTCAGAGACAAATAGTATACTCTCTTGTCTGAATAAGAAATATTGTATTTTTAACATGTCCTTTGTAGCTCATTATACTTATTTACTGTGAACTTATCTTTTCTACAATTCTTTTATAAGCTAGTAATTTCTTTTCTTGTTCCCTATAGTAAAGACAAAACACTTCACAAATTTGAAGTGTAGCTCAGGTTTCAAATGTAAGAGGACAGCTAAACATTTATATATGATAGAGTAATTACTCATACAAGCAATTGAATACTAACACTATTTTGACCATTAGGTTCATAAGCATTTAGGAAAAACAAAGTACTTTATATTTATATAGGACCGTCTTGCCATTAATTAGACCTCAAAATGTCCCTCTGCAGCAAGTCTTTTTTTTTTTTTAACTTAAAAGCAGGCTTTCATAAGCCTACAATGGAAATAGTTACAGGTTTATGCACAGTTAAGAAAATTCATGATTCCCCACTGCCAGAGTCGGTAGAGGGTGGAATTTCTTCTTTCTGCAGCAACAGAATTAAGAATGTTGTCGATCCTACTTCAACTTTGATGTCCACAGAACATAGCAACCAGAATCTCTATTTTTAAGGATGATAAATTCAAGCCTGGACAAATGCCACAATGTAGGAAACTCATGTAACTCATCACTGCAATCTAATTTATGACTCCTGACCCTCAAAATGCCATGCATATGAATTCACACATCCTTTTAGATGGGGAAAAATTAAGCAGATGTATAATTGATTTAAGTTTTTTGCATTGCCTGGTCAGTAAATTGGAAACAACGGTCCATGGTCCAATGCACCTTTCAGCCTTAGTTCTCCCGGGTTGGGCTCTTCCAAGGTCTTGGGTTCTTAATTCAGTGCATGCTTAGCCATTGTTCTCATCAAGTATCCATTAACTACTATTTTACTTTAGTCTATTATTATGTACCACCTATATTTTGCTAATTTTATTGATAACCCTAGATTTTTACTTATTCTCTCCAACCTGATTCCCTGTAATTCTTGTTCCCTTCTCAATATCATTCCACTTCTAGTAATTAATAGACTGCATGGCTCTTAATAGCTCAGTAAATAATTGTTTTGTGTATATATATGAATGTTTCTCTCCCTTGGCCTGTATCTTTCCATCCTAGCTGCCCATTAAAACTCTCATCCCATAGTCACAATTTGTGAATGATTAATAAGCATCAGGTACTGTACTAAGCAATCTGCGTGTATTACCTCTGTTCATCGGCACAAGTCAATGAAAGAAGGATGTTATTATTCCAATTTTTAAGGGAGGAATGTAGAATTAAGTGACACTGCATTGTCCATTTTAGTATTTGCTCCCAAGCCTATGTACTCCAAGATGCACTCTTATAATCACTACATGTATTCTCTCCAGACCCTTCTTGAGAAACCCTCACACTAGACCTTGTTTGCTTTCAAATATCTTCCTCCATTGGTTCCATTCCCATAAGGTACTTATGGTCCAATAAGTTACTCAAGTGATTCTAGTAAGTAATGAATTCAATACAATATATTACAAAGCCTCAAACAACAACCAAAGTGCATTATACATTATATTCTATAAAGAAAAAAGGGATCAGTTCAGATAACATTCCCACTCTCCATTGGTTTACAATGTATTCAATCAAAAGAACATGTCTTGAAGTACAAAAAGGGAAGTTTATGGTCCCTCCTTCACCTCCTACCCTCCTATTTGTATTTTATCATGTGGCCAATAATAGCTCATGTTCTAACATAAATAATGAAATATGAAAACTACTTAGCACAGGGAGCCTGGCTGACTCAGTAGAGCCCATGACTCTTGATTTTGGGATTGTGAGCTCCAGCCCCCTCACTGGGCATAGAGATTACTTTAAAAAACAAACAAACAACAAAAAAAAAAACTTAGCAAATAAATTGTCATAATGTTCTTCATCTGGTAGAAAGGTACTTAATGAGTACCCATGTATGTGATGATCTAATAAAACTGCACTCAGCAACTGGTATAGAATCGCTATTAGGTATAATGTACTCAATGAGACATGAAATATAGGGCAATGGTGAAAAAAGTAATGGGAATGGGGAAGAGGTAGACAGTGGCAGAGAGAGGGAAAGAAAAGAGATCCCTAACACAGCAGGAGACTGCAGTGCTGAATGAGTAATCCAAACACTCCAGAAGCTCAGATGCTCACTTTAAATCTGGGAGCCAAACCACAAAAAGATTTACAGTGATCAGATTCAAGCTGCACCATAAAGGATGACTTTGGATAGGCAGAGAGAAAGTGGGAGACAATTATCAGAGAGAGGGATAGCGTTAGAAAAGGTTCAGAGTTTGAAAAGCATAACTTTCCTTAGGGAAAAGAATGAACAGATCACACTAACTTGGGTGAGGTTTCTGTGTCAGGCAATGGCATGAGATCAACATGGATGTTGAGAGACTTGAATCTCAGGCTAAAATATTTGAGTTTCTCCCACTGGCAACCAGGAGCCACCGAGAATTTAAAATGGAACAGCACGGTGAAGACAGGGCTTTAAAATGGACTGGCTGGGAAGGAGACCAGAAGTAAGAAGATCAGCAGGGCAGGGGCGCCTGGGTGACTCAGTCATTAAGTGGCTGCCTTCCACTCAGGTCATGATCCTGGAGTCCCAGTTTCCAGCCCCACATTGGGCTCCCTGCTCCACAGGAAGCCTGCTTCTCCTTCTCTCACTCCCTCTGCTTGTGTTCCCTCTCTAGCTGTGTTTCTCTCTGCCAAATAAATAAAATATTAAAAAAAAAAAATCAGTAAGGCCTCCATTGCATAGCTGAATGAAAGATGGTAAAGCCCGAGCCAAAGAAAAGGGAAAAAGGCATGAGATATGTTGAAGGAAAAATAAGTAGGGTTTGGTAGGTAATGGAAAGCAGGAGCAAAGTGGATATTTGTATCTCTTTTCTGTAACAGAACAGAGTATTTACTGTGGAATCCCACATGTCTCCAAGGAAGAGAAATTCAAAATTATTTCTCTATTCTGAAAGCTGTCGACTTGGAAGTATTAAGAATAAGGAGATTGAGAATCAGAACTTGAAGCACTGAAATTTGGAAAGTTTCTTATTGGACCCTAATTTATCTGTTGAGAGGGAAGTGGCTGACTTCAAGGGAAGCTATCACCATTCTTAGCGCTTCTGTTCAAGTCAAGACCAATGAGAAACATCACCTAGTTCACACACACATTCTTTTTTTTTTTTAAGATTTTATTTAGGGTGCCTGGGTGACTCCGTCGGTTAAGCGACTGACTTCTGCTCAGGTCTTGATCCCAGGGCCCTGGGATTAACTCTGCATCAAGCTCCCCATTCAGTCAGGGAGGGCATGCTTCTTCTCCTTCTGCTGCTCTCCCTTCTTGTGCTTGGTCTCACTCTCTCTCATTAAATAAATAAAATCTCAAGATTTTATTTATTTATTAAATAAATATTAAATATTTGAGAGAGATAGAGAGAGAGCAGGAGAGGGAGAGTACAAATCAAAGGGAAAGGTAGAGGGAGAAGTAGACTCCCCACTGAACAGGGAGTCCCACATGGGACGCAATCCCAGGATCCTGGGATCATGACCTGAGCTAAAGGCAGATGCTTAACTGACTGAGCCATCCAGGTGACCGTAAATAAAATCTTTAAAAAAAAAAAAAAAAAAGTGAGGGAGAGAGCACGAGGAGAGGGGAGGAACAGAGGCAGAAAGAAAAGCAGACTTGCCGCTGAGCGGGGAACCTGATGTGGGACTGGATTCCTGGATTCCAGGATCATGCCCAGAGCTGAAGGTGGAAGCTTAATAGACTGAGCCACTCAGGTGCCCCGATACACACACAGTCTCAAGACAGATACTTAAAATGTAAAGGCCTCTTGTTGATGCTAATCTTACACAGCTACCTTATTGATAAATAATTTTTTCAGTAATAACCAACAAAGTAAAGGATTGTGGCAAAATACTAGGGTGAAAAGGAAACTTAATGATCATCCAGACCAAACCCCTCTGTTTTATAGAAGAAACTGAGAGGGGAAGTTATGTTCCCTTTCCATTAGAAATCACACGCGGTGCTAAAATACACATTTTCTCCCTTAGGAATAGTGTTCTTTTTTTTTTTCCACAGCCCTTTCCTCAGCCTCAGTGATTCTATCATTCTGGAAAATGCTTAGAAGTCAGCAGCGTAGCTGTCATCTCTGGTTCTAGATGTCTCTTCTCTTTGTATCACTGAGAAGGAAATACAACAGAAAGAACTGCTGGGACGAAATAGAGCTCCCATTACCAGACAGTGAAATAGGTCAGCCAGCCAGTAGTCTAGAAAAGCAAAGTGGGATGAAGAGCTTGGAGTATAGAACAGAGCCCCAATCTGCCTTTGTCTACATTATCTACTGAGCAGACAGTCATTCTGGTTCCAAGCAAGAAGTTGGAAAAAAAGCAGTCAGCACTATCCTCTTACGAACAATGGCTAGGTATTGGGAATGGAGCAATGATTTCAGAA
>PITA01003514.1:55471-140681 GCA_004023965.1 Spilogale gracilis
AATAATAAAATAATGAAATTTAAAAGATCTTTAAAAAGGAAGAAGAGAAAGAAAGGGAGGGAGGGGAGGGAGGGAGAGAAGGAGAGAGAGAAAGAGAGAGGGAGAAAGAGAAAGAAAGAAAGAAAGAAAGGAAGAAAGAAAGAAAGAAAGAAAGAAAGAAAGAAAGAGAAAGAGAGAGAGAGAGAAAGAAAGAAAGAAAGAAAGAAAGAAGGAAGGAAGGAAGGAAGGAAGGAAGGAAGGAAGGAAGGAAGGAAGGAAGAAAGAAACTTAAGCTTCACTTATTGTGCTCTTCCAGATCCTGGAAGATACTCTAGCAATTTTGTATTCATGATTTTTTTTCTTAAAGGCATTCCTCAAATTACAGTTTCGGTTCAACAAAACCCCTAAGAATAGGATGTGCTAAATAGTATAGCGCCCTCTAGAAATGCGTTCAGAGAGTCAGTGGCTTGCTCTATTAGCTACTTACAAGTCCAAATGACCACTCTGTGACCGTCCTTTATATTTACTAAATTATATCAATAAGACTAGTAGAAGTGAAAGAGATAATGTTTACATCTTTACAATCTAAGTAATATACCTACCTTTCATGACAATATTTAGGAATTCTTTCCTTTTGGTTCACTAATGAATTTAAAGGGTTTCTATTGAATTTGTATTTCTGCATAACAATTAGAACTTCAGAAGCAGTTATAAGTAAGACGTTAAATAGAACTATTTTTCATATTTGTTGCATGTTCATGGTCTGGAAAATGTTTTAGAGGACAAAACCATGAAAATCTTGATTTCTATTCAGGTGGAGATTTATCATTATTTGCGAGCTATGTCCAGTATGGTTTCACTTTAAAACCACAAATAAAGTTTTAACAATCGGCATTTTTCTTGTTGAGAGGTCTGTGGTCAGACTCAACATTTCTCTGAACCTGATTAGGTCCTGAGGTTTTTAAATTCAATATTCGGCAAATATAGAGCATTTGTTTGGTTGTAAGAAATAATTAAGAAGCCCAGAGCTAATGCAACTCTCCTGAGTCTGCCCCTCTTTTCTGATGACATGGTAATCAGACATAACCTCTCCAATCTCAGGTCTCAGGCCTCACCATATATGGGACTGGGGCAGAATGCATCCAATTAGTCTTTTGAGGATTTAGGTGACATTGCTTTAGGTTTTTATATTAGCAACTCCTTTGTTTGCTAGTACTCAAGTAACAGAAATTTACATATTATTAAATGCTTTATTTCTTCTTCCTCACTCCCAACTATCCTGAATCCAGAAAAATAGACACATGGTCATTCTGTGAAGACAAAGGAACATTGAACAGTAAATTATACAAGAGCCAGAACTGTCCACTGTGTATTCATTCTTGTAACGGATGGTTGGAGGGGAAATTAGCATATTTAGTTGAATTCTTATAAAATAGAAATGGGATTGTTTTAGCAGTTTCATAGGTTGCATAGTAACCATCATACTTCATGGATGATCTCACTCAAAACAACACAAGGCTTTGAATAATGGGAAGATAGATGTTCTATAAACAATCCACATGGGTTAGGTACCTCCACTGACAAGATGTATTTAATGAAATCTAAAATCCACTTTTCCTATACAAACACAGTGTCACTGTAACCCCATGAACTGCATTTACTTTCTTAGGGCTGAATTCTCTTTTTTCCAATGATAGGCCTAAAATAAAATATGCAGAAGTCATTGAATCGTTTCTGTAGCATTTTCATTGCTGAAAGGAACTTCCAGAGTCACCTCGTTCATCCCCATCTCCAGCCAGGACTCTCCCTACTACTGAATATAGTCGTATAGTGATCTGCATTAAGGAAGCTTTTAAAGATCCCTGGGGTTGGTCAAAAAATAGCTAATATTGGCCTGATTCATAGAACAACATTATACATTTGTCAAAATAGCCACCTTCATCCATCAGGGTTAAGTGCTAGCAATAGCTTCAAAAGGAAAAGCTTTATTTTCTCAGAGAAAAGGATGGTAGATTAAGGAAATGACCCAGCACGTTGGCATTTTGTTTGTTTGTTTGTTTGTTTAGGTATACACTTAATGCTTATCAAAAAGGAAACATTGTCTTGTCAAAGAGCACTGCAGGGGAAGTAAGCAAGCAGATGACAATTCCTGTAACAAGTCCTTTCAAATACCTAGGCGTGGGGGGGCGGGGGGGGGGGCACGGCGGCATGCTGCTGTTTCAAACCAGATTAGCACCAAGTCCATAAAGGGCAGATGGTGAAAGTAAGCATAACATTGACAACCTGAAACAACTATTATGCTATATGTTAACGAACTGGAATTTAAATAAAAACCTTAAAGAAAGAGAGTGAAACTGTGAAAAACAAAAAACAATAATATTGACAGACCTGTTGTTTAAGTGATAGCTTTTCCCCCTAATCGGCTGAGTTTGTTAGCGCTTATAATTTTATTTCTCCAATTCCATTAAATTGTGAGTGCCAAGGACAGGAATATAAGTGTAATTTCAGTCTTCTAGGACAATTAATCATATTGTGGATTGAATAGTAATCCTCCACAACTGTTAGACTTCCAAATAATTGGATTTAAAGCACTACTACTAAAACCTAAAAATCTAGCTAAAAGGAGAGGTAAGGTTCTTATCTGATTGTTTGGGCCTTGAAGCCTTTTGGTTGAACTATAGAGATTTTAAAGATAGAGCTGTAGCTCTTCATAAAGTGAGGAAAATGAACTGCCCTGACAATTGTCCCAAGTATCCACTTGTCTTTGCATATTAATGTCACATTTTTTCACATAATATCTCTGTAAGTTTGCCTAAAAGCCTGGTCCACCATGAGTGCTTTCAGGATTAGGATCTGGGGGGCTGGCTGGAAATAAGCTTTGAGGCTTTTTGACCACATACCCTCTTGCCATCCGTCAAATTTTGTGCTTTGAAACTTCTTTCAAAGAAGTCACTTGAACGTATTTCATTTTAAAAAACAGAAAGGTACCTCTATGCTCTCTCACAAGACCAGATGTCAGTGTGGGTTACAGGAAGTGGAAAGCTCTGACTACCTGCCTCTGCCAGCCTCCTTTGTAATTCTGGACTTTGGAAAGGGAAGTCCGCCCTTAAGAACTTTGTGATGTGCAGCTCTCTTTCTCAGAGAACACTAACTAGTGAATAAAATCTTGAGGTTGCCTTTTCTTGTTGTGAGAGCAAGAGATAAAAGAATAGGAGATCTCGGTACAGTGTCTTCTTGGCTTTACAACATTCCCACAGGGGACAGCTAAACTTTGGGTTAATGCACAGTCTACACAGTCACCAAAAAACTCCGGCACTTAAAGTAAGTACAGCACCGCCTTACTTAACTTGAGTATTTGGCAGAGTAGTTCTTCCTCCTTAAACTGCTCAGATAATTGTCCATTACCTGTTGTTGGTGTATGCAACCTATAAAATGTGTTATTTTTTTTAAGTTATCAATCTAAACAAATTCCCAGAACAGAATCAAGAAATTCCAAATAGAAGAAACCAAATTAAGAAAGATATTGAAAATGAAAGGAGTATAAGGAAAAACAGAGTAGCAGATTCTGTATTTTTTATTACAAAAAAAGGTCAAATCCTTTACATGCTGACATCAAATGTCATTTAGAAGATCATTGCAAGCAAACATTTTTAAAAATATACATACTGTATATATTTACATTCTAGTCTGAGTAACTGGTGTCAAGGTGTAATTCAGGTTTTAGTGTTTACCCACCCTGTGAATTTGTTCAGCTACTAACTAGACGGCGATTGTATCTTCACTCAGGCACCTGAAGAGGTAGAAACTGCTAAAAAAACAAACAAACAAACAAACAAACAAAAACAAAAACAAAAAAACCACCAAGTGGAGTGCAAATGTGAAGATCATCATTTAAGCAGCTTAGCTATATAAAGAAGGCCCTAACTAGCTTTGGTCATCTCAAACTGAATACATGTAGCCTGTCCTTTAAATTAAAATCAGAAAAACTTTGGGTAGAGTTTCTTCTCAGCACATACGGGGCGGCAGAGATCAGCAACTAGAGAGCTCTGTCACTCTGCACCAAAGAACTGCACAGGACTAAGGCAACATAGCAGCAGGGCTGGGCTGGCAGTTGGGCACCTTTTCCCTGATAAGACACAAATTATACACAAAAGAGTGGCTTAAGCGACTTCCAAATGACATCTGTACACCAACAGTCTGGAACTCAGAAGCTCATTAAGATGCTTCCTTTCCCAGAGAAACCTGTGCTAATTTCGGCCCACTCCCACCTCCGTTCCAAACAGCTACGTCTAGACAGGGGTGAGGAGGCCTAGGACTCCTGCAGGCCAAGGTTTCTCAGCCTCAAGACTAAACCTCATGAGGGCTTTTGGGCCTCTGAGAAGGGCTCCCTGGCTTCTTGCCAGACTTGGCGGTGCTCGCTCCTGAGAGGGAAAGCTGGAGGGAAGCCACAGGGGTGGCCGAGGGCAGAAGCCCTTCTCGTTCTCTTTTCTTCTGTTTCATCCTGCGGTTCTGGAACCAGATTTTTACTTGGGTATCATTCAGCTGCAAGGAGTTGGCTATCTCGATGCGTCGGGCTCGAGTTAAGTACTTATTGAAATGAAACTCCTTCTCCAGTTCTGTCAGCTGCTTGGTGCTGAAATTGGTGCGGATCGCGCTGGAGGGGCTGGCGGCTCCACACTCGGCGAGTCTGCCTGCAATGTAAGGACAAGGCATCAGTGCGGTGAGAGGACCCGGGCACGGAATTAGGGCCACCAGCGGAGCTAGTTCGAATCAAAGTTACACCGCAATTCTCCTGGGTCTCTGTAAACCCAGGAGAAACGCGCCACGGAGAGCTCCTTCCTGAAATTTCCTCAATGCCTGGCCCACTTTCGAAGCGTCTACTTGGGGCACGCTCAGTGGAATGCTCCCACTTAAATAACGCCTCGGGACGCATCTCCCCCATAAATCCTACATGGCCGTCAAGAGCGGCGGCTGCCACGCGCTCCCAGCGTAATTCGTCCGAGGGGCGCTCTGACCCCAGTAGCTCGATCCGAGGCCCAAGTACTTACTTTTCCTAGGGGCGTGCCTCTTCACTTTCATCCACTCGAAGGTGCTGAAGGCGGCGGGGAGGCCAGAGGCCGGCGAGGACGACTTGGGGTAGGCACCGGGGGCCGGGGACGCGGTGTGCAAGGTCCCAGGGTGGCCGTCGGCGGGCTCTTTCAGACACGCGGGCAAGGGGCCGGGCTCGCCGAAGGCCGCGTAATCCACCTGGCCGCTGAGGAGAAAGGAGCCCCCGCCCGAGAAGACCGCTGAGGTCGCGTAGTGGACGTGCGCCCCGCTGTCGTCCGCCGGCCGCCGGAGCGCGCACGGGAATTCGTAGACCGACCCCGGCCCCAGGAAGCTGTAGTCTGCACCCCCTGCCGCGGCAGGTGCGGCGCCCGGCTCGTAGGCACCCTCCAGGGTGCAGGGCGCGAAGGAAGGCGCGGCCGCGGGCGGCGCGGGAGGCTGCGCGGGCGCGGCTGGAGCCAAAGGCGCAGGTCGGGCGGTGGCCAGGGTCAGGCAGCTGACGAAGGCGCCGTCGCCGCTGCCCAAGGGGAAGGAGGGCTGCAGGGCCACCGGCCGGGCGTCGGCGCCGCAGAACTTGGGCGCCAAGCTGAGCACGTCGCCGCCGCCCCCGCTGCTGCCGCACGACACGTACTCCAGGTAGGAGCTCATGGTTCCGGCCCACCCGCCTCGGCGCGCAGGCCCGCCCGGAGTGCGGGGTGGGCCGGACCGCCGCGGGCTGCGCCGCTCCACCTTTCCTCTCTACCCCAGCTGCCTTCGCCGAGCCATGGCTAGCGAGCCGGAGGTAAATAGTGGCCTAATATAGCGGCGGGGGTGGCCACGTGGCGCTGACCGGCCAATGGGCGCCTGCCCCGCACGGTCGGGGTCCCGACTGGCGCGCGGCTCCACGCGCCTGCCCTGCCTCCAACTTTGCCAAACCGGAGGGTGGCCGCCGTCCAGCCCCGCCCCGGGCCGGGGAGAGAGCCGGTGAGGCCCAGGGGCGGCCGGGTGAAGGGTGGGGCGAGAGCGCAGGACGCCGGCTGCCGGGACAGGTACTGGACGAAGCTGGAGGAGAAAGGCAAGACTGGCCGCTCCGGTGAGGATAGAGAGGGAGAAGCTTGTTCTTCTGGATGGGTGGGTGGCTGACCCCTCGGTTCAGCGGATTGTGGGCACAGAGGTGGGGAAGGGGTTAAAAAGGATCATGGACTTCAGCCCCTGGGGACTACTCTTAGCCTTCTTCCCCGGGAAGGTCAAGTACTCTTCTCGGCTCTACTCTGAGTCCTAAGCAATTCGGTTTTCCTGGCACTGATGTTACCCAGAGTGCAGATTTAGTTTTCCCTGGTTTTCTCCCTCCCTCCGATTCACGGGACTAAATTGTATGCCCTGGGTGTGTATCTGGGGCGGCACATCGTCTTCACGTTTAGGCTAGATTTTCACGTTACTTCGCAGCATCCCTTCATTTTTTGTTCCTTCCATTTGTGGCGACGGTGTGATAAGGGGTGCGCGTTGGAGCTCCAGGTTTTGATTCGGACAAAAGATGAGGTTTCTGCCGTGTAGGGAAGTCTACCAGCTTTCCCCCTCCAACTAGGCTGTCCAAATAAAGACTCTGCCCTTGCGGTGGAACGAGAGTGCTCCTCTCCAGGAGGCTGGCACCCGCACCCGGGCTGCGCACGTTCTCTCTGAGGCCCTTGGCTCCAAGGCTCAAAGGCTTCCCAGGGACCGGTCAGATCTCAAAGGTTTGGACGGGCTTGTACCTCGAAGCAATTAAAGCTTCTGTTCCATCAGATAAGTGCTGCGTCGTCTCTTGCGAGTGAAATCTGAGGGCTCACAATGTTAATGGGCTCACATCTTTCCCTTGATAATATGGTTTTGTTTACTGAGCGTAGAGAGACGGGAAATAAAAGTGCAACTGGCAGAGGAAATGAAGAGGAGAAGGGTTACAAAGACAAGCTTTCCAACTTCCTTGAACATTTCTTGTATCGTTTTCTCTTTGGGGCTGTAGGAAAATAACAAATTAAATACATAAATGTTATTTACACACAGCAGTCTCGAAAGAGAGTGGCTTCCTAAAACTGTGAATAAGGTCTACTCTTGGCTTATTCAAGTGCCCTTGAGAATTTAATCTATTATACCTGTTAGTTATGGTGACAGAAGTTTTATTATTGCTTTACTGATCCACTTGTCATGAAAGAGTGATTGAGCCCTTACCTAAAATTCCACTGTGAGGAAGCCTGGAAAGTAGGAGCCATCACAATCCAAGGAGCCAGTCCCTTACTGGGATGTGAACTTGTGAATAAACAAAGCTCCACCAAACCTGTTGCTGACGAAGCTGAAGTTGAGCCAAGGTGGGGAGGGGGTAGGTAGAGAGTACACACCTAGGAATGAGCACAAAGCTATGAGGTCTGGGGTTCCTATACTGCTGGAGTTCTTGGATTTGAGTGGGAAATAGAATCCTGTGCTGGAAATCCCCCTTCAAACTTGATATTGCTACTTCAGTTTTCTCCTATAGCCAGTCAGATGACAAAGGTCTTAAATAATCTTTTAAAAGAGAAATATAGAGGCTGTTTTTTAGCTCTCTGATCAGGGAATGATAGAGGTCTTCAGAACTAGCTCAGGTTTCATATGTAGAAGTATTTCTTTGCTGTCCCTCATTCTGGGCTCTTAATACAAAAATGTCAGCAACTCAGATGCTGCTGAGGTCACGTAATGCTTCATTTACGCCTAGCTAGACTTTAATAGCCAATTTTTACCAGCAGAATGACCCAGTGCACACACCCCTAATTCAAAACTGTAAGTCTTTCTATCAAAAAGTACTTGTTTAGGCGGCGCCTGGGTGGCTCAGTGGTTAAGCCACTGCCTTCGGCTCAGGTCATGATCCCGGAGACCCAGGATCGGGCTTCCTGCTCGCGGGAAGCCTGCTTCTCCCTCTCTCACTCCCCCTGCTTGTGTTCCCTCTCTAGCTGTGTTTCTCTCTGTCAAATAAATAAAATCTTAAAAAAAAAAAAAAAAGTACTTGTTTAATCACAGCTCCTAGGCCCAGAGGCTATACTTGCTCTGAACAAGTCAGGGAGGAGGATGGCCTTGTAAACCTCTCTGGAGAAGACATCCAGCTGGCTGCAACGTGGGTAGGACAGAAAATCTGGCCTGATTGTCTGGGAAGTCTGAACAAACCCTATCATATTAAGCACCTTTGCTCTAAGGTTTCAGGAAAAACAGGCAGCTGGGCACCTTGGCAGACTTCGTTGCAACACAGATCAGGTTTCTGCTGCTACACATTGGGAGTAAAAATTGGGTCCTTGCTGTCACACTTAAGCATTGACTTTGATGCATCCATAAGCTGTCCACACTATTTCCCTGAAGCAAAATTTTAGAGATTGAACTTGTGTTGGAAGAAAATGTCCTAAAAGAAAATGAGATCTTTTTTTAATTGCGTTGTTTTGTTTTCAGCGCTATGAGTGAAAGTGGGTGGATGGGGCATTCAGTATTTGTTCAGACCCAATTGCAATTCTCTGGTAATTGCTTATAGAGAGCCGCATTCTGTCCATCTTCTCTACTTCCTTTAATCTCTCAGGCTTTGACATATCCTACACCTTGGGGCCCAGAGTTGCCATCTCCACTCCTGGACTGGTTCTTGACTTGCTCAGATTGGAGTCAAGACTCTGATTATCTCAGACCCAGATTCAACATTTGCTAAGGACATTCTTTGTGTAAGAATGTTTTGTTAGGGGAGATCTAGGCTGAAAAAAAAAAAAGATATTCTCAAGCCAAAAAACAAGAGATTCATTATTGTTACAAGTCTCAGCTATATTATAAATCTACTCCAGAATAATCTGAATCTTCTAAGGAGAGATTGGAAGATATTATTGCAAGAAATGTATGTAGAAAGATATGAACATAGGATACTTTGAGTACCTTTAAAGTTTGTCTCCTAGGTGTTCATAAGGTATGAGAGAAATGTCTTACTAATTTTATTGCTTGTTCAAGTCATGAATTCCCAAGGGTCACTTGTCCTGCTAGGTCCTGGTGCTGTGAGTTCTCAGCAGGAGGTGACAGCAAAGGGGCCTGATTGCCAGGTTGTGTTTGATGTAGGAATGCTTTGAAATCTCTCCCATACTGCTAACCAAGGCAGCCACCCCCACCCCCACCCCATGACAGCTTTTGTCTCCCACTGGAACAAGAAGCTTTTTTTTCCCTGCAGACAGAAGACAGAAGTGGAGGGTGGCACTCTGGTCTTCTGTGTGTTTACAGTTGTTCCTAAGAAGTCCCTTGCAAGCCTTCTCCACAAGTTTCATCATGTTACCCCTTGTAGATGCCTTGAGCACATGCAAACTCTTGGCTTCACAGCCCCAAAGGATAGAGAGGCCCTTGGGGTGAAAAGCAGAGGGGGAAGTGGGCTTTTCTCTTAAGCAAGATTTGTAGTTCTCTTCAGCAGACTTCAGTCCTCCTATGATGGAAGTGGGGGCGAAAGGGATCCTAAGGACAGGAATTCTAAGTCTGTCAGAAGCTTGTTAACATGACCCTCATTGAGGAAAACAGTTTAGAGTGCTGTGCCTTTCCCTGAGAGCTTAGTGAATGAAAGGCTCGTGGGTCAAGTCCTTGCCTAGCACACAGTAAACATCCAAGAAATGTTTGTTGGAGAGAAATAAAAATGGACAGAATGATGTATTTTTACCATGACTAATGTTGGCTAAAAGATATCCTAGGGAGGTTATTGGCTCCCAAAACTACTTCATGTGGATAAGAATCATCACAGAAGCTTCTTTAAAAGCGCAGGTTCCTGAACACACCCAAGAGATTTTAATCCAATATATCTGATCCAGTAGGAGTTTTAATAAGCCTTTTGGGTGATTCTAAAGCAAGGTTCTTTAGAACCATACTTTGAGAATTTCTGCTTCAGGAGCTGGTTTGGAGTGGACAGTGTGGGGAGAGAGGGGTAATTCTGGGGGAGGGGCCCTTGACCAGCACCATGAAAGCTCACAGCTAGAACTGAGTGTACTTGAACAATGTTCAGAAGCCTGTTGGATGGTAGGGGCAGAGAATGTTGAGGCCAAACCTGAGTCTAGTTGGGGTAAAGTTTCCAAAAATAACCTTCAGTAGTAGTCAGTACTGACAAAACTGTGTTTTGCAGAGACCTGGCTTCTGCTCCTTGCCACTTTCCTAACTTGGCTTTGGGGGTGCTAGTAAAGTAGGAAGTGAAAAGGTTTTGTCTATCCCAGTCTCCTCAGAGAAACTTTAGAGTGGTTTTGAGGCAATGAAAAGAAGAAAGGTATAGGAATGGGGTGTCTCAAAAGGGAGGAGCCAACTCTTCTTTCCTTGCACGTCTCCCATGTTGTCTAGAATGAACATTTGAGCTCCCGGGATCCAGAGAGGATGAAATATCTGTGGCCCTAAACTGTAACTCTCCCTTTATTTATTATTATTATTATTATTATTATTAAACAGTCTGCCTTTTTTGTTGTTAAAGATTTATTTATTTATTTATTTGATAGAAAGAGAGAGAGAGAGACAGCAAGAGAGGGAAGAGAAGCAGGAGGAGTAATAGAGGGAGAAGCAGGCTTCCCGCTGAGCAGGGGACCCCCCTCCCCAAAGTGGGGCTTGATCCCAAGGCCCCTGGATCATGACCTGAGCGGAAAGCAGATGCTTAATGACTGAGCCACCCAGGAGCCTCTCTCCCTTTGTTTAAAGATGAAGCTTTCGGGTCATAAAATGTCCGTGTAAGAAGGCTCCTTAGAGATAAGTGACATTGAACCTCTCATTTCAGAAAGGAAGTCACTTTACTCAAAGATTAAACAACATAACTGTCCTGCAGAAAAATTGAGGGAACTAACTTGGGTCTCCTGACTGTCCATAGTCGGCTGCCCGTCCACAGTTTACAAAGAAAAGTAAAGCAGCCCCTCCCCCACACTGCGGCAGCCCCTCCTCCACACTGCGGCAGCCTCAGCCCTGAGCAACATAGCAGTGTTAAGGAGACAGTCTTGGGCGCCTGGGCGCCTGGGTGGCTCAGTGGGTTAAAGCCTCTGCCTTCCAAGCCCAGCATCCTGGGATCAAGACCCACATCCAGCTCTCTGCTCAGCGGGGAGCCTGCTTCCTCCCTCCTCTCTCTCTGTCAAATAAATAAAATTAAAAAAAAAAAAAAGGAGACAGTCTTGTCTCTGGGAGACTCTACACCCTACGTGGCTGGGAAGCTTGCTGCCCCGCCCCCCACACACCATTTGTGATTTGTTTGCTAAACTTGTGCTCTACACTTGAGCTACTCCTGCTAGAGAAGGCAGAGAGGATCTGGATCCCCACCCCCACCAAGCAAGGGTAAAGGATCTGATCCCTCCTCTCCTGCTGAACTTGATCCCTGGAGGATCAAAATAAGAACTGTCCTTAGATTAATGTAACTGGATAGTACAAATTTAGGACATGTGTGAACACACACAGATGCATCCAGGTCAGTCTCTCTTTTTTTGGCTGTTTTATTTTTTAAATAGGTAATAAATTTAAATTTATGTGGTTCAAGATTCAAAGGGTACACAGTGGTATGCAGTGAAAAATCTTTCTCCCAGCCCTGTCCTTAGCCACCTAGTTCCCTTCACATAAACACCAGTAATTGTTTTCTTATATGTTTTTCCAGAGATACTTTATATAACATCTATCTATAAATTCCCCCACATTTTTTGCATATATGATAGCATATTAGATAGACTATTTTGCCCCATGCTTTCCCCCCATTGTATCTTTTTTTAAAGATTTTCTTAATTTAGGGGCACCTGGGTGGCTCAGTCAGTTGAGCGGCTGCCTTCAGCTCATGTTATGATCCCCTGGTCCTGGGATCTAGGCCCACATTGTGCTGCCTGCTTGACAGCAATCCTGCTTTTCCCTCTTCCTCTGCCTCCCTCTCCCTTTGCCAGCTACTCCCCCTGCTCTCTGCCTGCCAAATAAATAAAATTAAAAATATATATTTTATTTATTTGTCAGAGAAAAAAAGAGAGAGTTAGCATAAGCAAGGGAGAGCAGCAGGCAGAAGGAGAAGTAGGTTCCCCAATGCACAAGGGGCCCGATGTGGGACTTGATCCCAGGACTCTAGGATCATGACCTGAGCTTAGCCAACTGAGCCACCCAGGTGCCTTCCCTATTGTATCTTGATGATCATTTCATATAAATGCATACAGAACTTCCTAGTATATTTTTATAACTTATGCTATTCTACTGTACATACCTACCACAATTTATTTAAGTAATCCTCTATCAATGGGGATAGAAATGTTTCTGTTTATTTTCAGCCTTTTGCTATTACAAACGCATGTTCAAATTTTTGACCTATTACATGAATTCCCAGACATGGAATTACTTAGTCAAAAGTATGTGCACTGGCAATTTTGATAAAAAATGCCAAATTGCTGTCATTAGAAGTAAGTCAACTTAAGGCGCCTGGGTGGCTCAGTGGGTTAAAGCCTCTGCCTTGGGCTCAGGTTATGGTCTCAGAGTCCTGGGATGGATGCCCTGTTGGGCTCTCTGCTCAGCGGGGAGCCTGTTTCCTCTGCTCTCTGCCTGCCTCTCTGCCTACTTGTGATCTCTCTCTGCTTCTGTTTAAATAAATAAAATCTTTAAAAAAAAAAAAAGAAGTGAATCAATTTACCCTTTTACTAGCAACATAAGAGAATCCCTGTTACCCCATATACTTGCCACCTCGGTGGGATAGTAAAATTTTTTATTTTTGCCAATCCAATAAGTAAAAAAATAATACCTCTTACCCTTAGAGCTTCTCCAAAAATGCCATTCTTCCTTATCTTGTCTGATCCCTTCATAATTCTATTTTACAAATAGTAATACTGACACAGAAAAGGTAAACTACTTGTTGTTATCACACTCAATGTAAATGGCCAAGGTCAGATGTTCCAACACCCTTTCCTGTACTGCACTGTGTCACAAGGAAGCCTAAGGAGTTTCAAAGAGAGTGGGTGGCTTCAAGCATTCCATGAAAGACACATGATATAAAAAAGCTTTCTGACATCTGCTAAGAGGCCTCCTCTTTAGTGGTCTAATACCAGGACCACATTTCTGCATGTGTCCCTGGAGAGTATCCTCCGGAAGCAGAAGAGCTCTAATTAGCAATCTGATCTGACCTAGTCCTAAGCATTAGCTTGGATTCAATATCTGGGAAGCAGGAGGGTGTTGTTTTTAATTTTCCTGAGACTAATTTCTCACTGGCCACCCAGGATCTCAGTATTGGTTAGCATGGTGTGGGTCAGAGGATGTTTTCCCTAGGTTTTAGTTTTGCATAGAACACTCACTTGGACCTGGTGAAGGTAATACCAAATGTGGGTATTGTACACACACACACACACACACACACACACAGAGGATAAACATCTGAGGTGGATATCTATTTACTGTTACATTGGTGATGAAACTGAAAGCCAGAAAGATTAAGTGAATTGTTTAGCATCATACAGTGTATCAGTTAGCAAAACAGAAAACACAATGCAGACCTAAAACTGAATTATTTAGTTTCCCCTGCAAAGTCTTCTCTTCCCCCTCCTATATTCATTTTGGTGAATGACCTGAGTACCCACTCAGGCCCTCTAAACAGAAACCTAGGGATTAACATATGTTATTCCTCTTTCACTCATCTAGTTATCACCAAGTCCTATGAATTTGTCCTCCTAAATATCTTTCCTCTTCATCATCATTACCTGACTTCCTCCAGCATAGATGCTGGATTATTGCAGCAGCCTCCTTTTTTTCCTTCTTGCCTTCTATCTCTGCTTTCTCCACTCAGACCCACTTTCCCAAAATGCAGGCTTTCTAAATACATAACCTCACATCCCAGGTTAAAACCTTCAGTGGCTTCCCACTGCCTACAGTTTAGGTCCAGACTCCTTTCCATGAACCCATACAACCTCTCTTTCCATGTTCCACTCCAAGGGATTCTTCTTGTGCCAGATCCAGATTTTGCTTTTTCTTCCCTTTTTGCTTTGCATGTGCTGCTGTCTCTGCCTGATATGTCCCTCCTCCTTCCTAAAAAATTCTTACTTCAGAAACTCAAACTCACCTCCCCTAAGAAGCCTTTTTTGATACCACAGCAGTGTTAGTGGCCCCTTCTCTTTATTCCAGGAACAGTTTGGCTACGCCTGTGTTATATCATCTGTCACACTGTTTTAGGATTCTTTTTCTCCCTCAGTAGATGAAAAGGTGCACACTATTAGTGATTCATTTTTATATCCCAGAGCCCAGCACAGTGCCCACAGGAGCTGTTCAGTAGGTATTGCTGAAAGGCCAGGAGAGAGGGACACACTCTGAGCCCAGGACAACAGGACCAGTATTTTAATTGTTTAATGAGTTCAGAACACTGTGCAAGGCTTAATGCTTTAGGTTATATCTACCTAAAGCAAAATGATAGCAGAACATCTCTCCAAAGCAAGTTAATTTCCACCCAAGAGGATGTTGAAAGAGAAGAGTGAAGGGGGAGCTGGGATTTTCTGTCTTTCAGGGGCTCTTTCCTATAGGCTGAGGCAACACTTAACCAACTGCATAAACTTCTCAGCTGATGTCACTCAGAAAAAGAGTAAAAGAGGAACTTTCTTAGAATTTCCAAAGAGAACTACAAGTACCACTCTAGAAGGGGTATGAGAACGCTTCACCACCCTTTTACCCAAGCCCTTCTGCGCTAAGCAGCTCTAATGGTAATGAACCCCTCCCCCCACCCCCGCCTCCGCCGCCGCGCGCCGTTTTCAGTCTGTCCTTTAGTCTATCCCTTTATGGTATTTTTAAAATGAACCCCAAAAGAACTGATGTAAAAATAGTCCAGTCCTTCCCTCACACCAGAAAAGAGGAGAGGACTATCATTGTGGTCGATATTTTAAGTGTATTTTTCTTTTTTATATGGCATTCAAGTTTAGTTCCAAGTTCAACAAGGATGTTATCCTGCTTCCTCCCACACTAATTACTCCCGCAGGTAAATAAGAGTAAGAAACTAGCTCCGCCTCCTCCCTGAATTTTAGTCCCTTGGGAATCTTTTTTAAATTCTTACATAGTGTCTACAAAACCCTTTCTGACCCAATGGGATTTTTCTTGTTCCGCCTTGGGAGAGATGGAGTTGCCCCTCTCTAGGCGCAGAGTGGAGTTGAGGGTTTGACCAGGGAGGGAGGAAGCAGGAGGGCGGAGGTTACCGAGTCACCGTGCGTCCCAGACGGGCGCGGCCCGCCTCTTGGGAGGGCCTTGGGCCGCAAGTGATCCGAGGGCGGGGCCGGCAGGCGACAGTAGGGACCCGGAGCGAGAGGGTGACCGGCCTCGCGCCGCAGAGCGTGGGGCGGCGGGTCGCACCCTCGGTGAGCGCTCGCCCGGCGTGCCTGCGTCTCCTCTGCTTGCGGTTTCTGGTCGGCTCCCAGCTGGCCCGGACTTGCTCTGAAGTAGGAGGAACCGCTGTCGAGCGAAAAGTGCACCCGGGTGATTGATGAATTCTTAATAGGACTAACCTCTCCCGCCGCCGCCCCCCACCCCCGCCCCAACCGCGACACACACAGAGAAATCCTTCACCCACCCTCCTCCCCAGGCCTCGCTGGCGAGAGGGGACGCGGCCGCCAGCCTGTTGGATGATTAGCTCACCGTTTGTCTTTCCGAAAGTGTGCCAGGTGGGTTCCGGCAGCCTGGCCGCAGCCCCGCGGCTTCCGCGCGCTGCTCTCCGCGCCCCGCTCCAGGCGGGGGGAGGGGAGGAGCGCGGAGCGAGCGCGCGCGTCACATGGTGGCGCGGCCCCGAGACGGCCTTTGTGCCGCGCGACCGCCCGGCGGCCGGGGAAAGGCGGCAGCTATTGTTCCCCGCGGGGGAGGGAGGTGCTCAGACTCGGGGTCCACGCCAGCCTCCTCCCCAGAGTGTCCCCACGTCTGAGGACGGATGGGGGCTTCCTTTGTGTGTTCTGTGCCTGCGACGGGACTGGCGCGTCATTGCCGCCCCAAGGGCCAGCAGAGGAGGCTTGAGGGAGGCTGGTGCCAGTTCTGCCAGTACCTCAAGCTCCGCTCCCAAGACCCAGTTTCCCACTTTGCCCTTGCGGGGGAGGCAGGGAGGCATGTGGTATTTGTAGGGCAGCGCTTGGAACAATAGAGCCTTCAAAGGGCCTTCTCCCTAGCTCCTCACAAGTCAGCGAAGCTCTTTTCCCTGCCTTCACAAAGGCCCTGGCCCAACAGGTCCTCTTGGCCTGGTTTTAGGCCTGATTTCCCAATAAAAACATTTCATCTGTACCACCAAGGTTCTCCATGAATCCTAATTTAAATTAAAATCTCCTCTTTGCCCTCTTACTAATGTTAAAATCCTATTTTCATTTTCTGACGCGTATTATTCTTCCATAAAAATGATCCAGACTCGCCATTGGAAGGTCAAGATATTTTTACAAATAGGGACCTTTTGGGGCGCCTAGGTGGCTCAGGTGGTTGGGTGTCTGCCTTCAGCTCAGGTCATGGGATTGAGCCCCACGTTAGGCTCTCTGCTCAGTGGGAAGTCTGCTCTTTCTCCCTCTGTGCTCTCTCTCTCTCTCAAATAAATAAAATCTTCTTTAAAAAAAAAATAGGGACCTTTCACCTGCTTTTGCTATGGCAAATGATTGGACATTGATTTACATTTCCTCTTCCTTCCTGTGGGGAAACCTTTTGTTCACTGTGCTTCAGGTTAGACCTGGCCTGAAAGTGGGTCCTTGAATTACCTTTGTACTACTCCAACTTGCCAAGTGGCTATGGGACCTGAGGGAAGTGTTCAGGCATGGGCTTTAGACCAAGTATATATAATCCATTTGGTACCAACTGTAAGCCCCAAAGATAAGGGCATTTCTAGCTGCACCAGAGACAAGGAAGCAGTGAAAATTAAGATTTCACCCTCTGATGACCCTCACCACTAGCACCACCAATGCGGTGAGTACAGAGGATTTGCCTACCCAGTCTTTTTTTCTCCGTCCAGGCTCTCTGCAAGAGAGATCTAAGTGAGCTAGTCCTCTTGGCTGGTGAGGGTATGGCTGGCGACTTAATCTCAGCTCTCTGTGCCCAGAGTATCTAGGGATAAGTCTGTTCACCTAGGCGGTAGCTAAATCCTCTCCTGGAAGTTGCAGTGCCCGGAAGTGGTGAGGCTGTAGGCCTATGGGGACTGAGGTCTCTGCCCTTCTGTATTTTTATTTAATACTCATAAACTTCTTTTCATCCTACTTTTTTTTTTTCCTTACAGTTTCTGAAAGAAGGACCAAAGTCATGCCAAGAACTCCCTGATGAAGAGGACCTTCCTGGATCTGTAACTGGGATTAACCAATTCTTTACTTCAGGAGAAAGTTTCGGCAATTTCTGAGGATAAAGCGAAATAGGCCCCTGACTGTCCCTTGAGTATTGACATGTAAACAAGCTTCTGGCTCCTCCAGGTCAAGCAGAGAAACACTTTTCATTAGAATGTTGGGTTTCTTCTTTGTTATTCAAACATACACCCACGCATATCCTCTTCACCCTTCCAGATGAAAAACCTCAGCAGATGGAAAGCCTAGGCTCTCAAGACTTATGGCTAAGGAGATGCACTTCACTCAAGGGTGGGTTGGTTGGTACAGACTGGGGGAGGGAGAAATGAGTAGGGAGGGTAGGTAATCACTATCTTTTAATACTCCTTACAGATAGAAATTTGAAAAATCCTGTTCAGCAAGGTTAGCAGCCTCTGGGGTCTAGGAAACCAATTTGGCTGATGTGTCTCTGATAGGGACTAGGCTTGGGGCTGCACCAGGGGAAAGTACTCACTCTATATTCTATCTCTCTCTCATTTGGAAGCCTGTACAAAGAAATGGTACAAATGGATGGTTAACTTAATGATTCATCAGAGGTGGATTTTTCTCTGTCAGGTCCCTGGATGAGGCTGAGGTCTGAAAGCCAGGAGGCAGAACATTTACTTAATTGCCCATTCTTACCACCTTTCCAGGGGCCAGGACTACTCTTCATACTCTGCAACTTCCCCATACCCCTGGCTAGCTCCAATGGGTTTCTTTACCCCATTCTAGGCTGGATCCTGAGTTCCTCCTGGTAGCCAGGGCAAGCTCTCCCTCTACCTCAGTCTCTTCCCCCTACCCCCACCTCCCTCTCATTCAGCAGTGGGCATCTGTGCAGCTTTCTCTCCACCCTGCTTTAATTCCCGTTTGCTTGCCTGGACAGAACAACCAGGGGCTCCCAAAGGGTTGCCACCCCCATCCATGAGCCTGGGTTTTTGACTCTGAGCCCTTCTAGCCTCAGGAGGATGCCCCCCAACCTTCTTGACCTCTCCGCACCCCCACTCCACCCTTCATTGGTCTCTGTAGGGAAAAAAAATTAAAAAGAGCTGATCAGGGCCTGAGCCACAGAGCCACTTTCTCTGCTGGAGCAGCAAACGAGGTAAACCTCCCAGAGACCAAGGCCCAAAGCCGGCCCAGCCCTTCCCCACCTCCAGGCGTAGGCCCCACCGTGCTATTGCGAGGCCCTACCCGACGCCGAGGCCCTGGGGAAGCCTCGCACACAAAGGCACAGGATTTTTGGAAGCCCTGGCTGGTCCTACCTAGAGCCCTCAACCCAGCCTCCCCCGCCCCCGTGAGCAGCTAGCAGCCTCCAGCCCTTGGTGCGTTCCCCATCGCCCCCGGTGAGCCTGTCTCAGGCCGAAGTCACGGGCTAGGGTGGAGGTCTCTTTCTCCTACCAATTTGCTCCTTCCCGCTGCGAGTCGCATACTCCCCCACTTCCCCGGGGATGGAGAGGCCTGGGCCTTGGGCGCCGTGGCCCAGCCCGTGCTTCCCTCCCCTCCCCCACACTCTTCTTTCTCTGCTTTTCCGAGACCAGGGAAGGAGGAGGCGGGCGCCTCCGCCGATAGAGCGGCTATTGTGACCTTCCCTCGCTGAGCGGGAACCCAACCGAGAGTGTACCGCCGGCGGGGGAGGAGGTGACTGTGTGTGCAGACCTCGGGGTGCGGAGGGGGTGGTACTGGGAAATAAATAAAGGTTTGAAACCTTGGGCAGTTGGGCCCTTCAGAGGGCCTTTGGTTGTGTTTAGACTCCAGTGCTTCCTAACACTAATTGCAGGCTCAAAAGGAGCAGAATTTATGGCGAAGGCCAAGGCGGCTTGTTTATAATTTATGAAGTTTTAAATGGCTGTGCCGCGGGCCCCCCTCTCGCCCAGGCCGTCAGCCGCACGGGAAACGCCAACCAAGACTCGCCACCGCGCACCCCTTCCCCCACCCTCGGGAGCGACCCAGTGAGCCCCGCACAGGACACTCACGCCAATGGCAGGAAAGAATCCGAGCTAGTCTCAGAAGCCTCAGGGAACCTTTCTCCAAAGGTGAGGAAACACGGATTTGTCCCTAGCAAAGTCCCCCACCTCGGAGAGAGGGGTGCCTCTGGGCAACCTACCCGAGAGAGAGCCCCCAGCCCCGCACTTCTTTGGAGTCTCAGTGTGAGAGGAAGCTGATGTCAGCCAGCCCAGACGCCGTTTAATGTCTAATCCATGAAACTCTAAGCCGCAGATGACACTTGGGGCTTTGGCAGACACCCGCAGACTCAGCAGATAACTTCTGCGGTAACACACCGCGCTGGAAAACGCCAGGAGCCATAATGCATTATGTATTTTTATTATTATTTATGGTAGGAAGAGGAGATGAGGGAAACCAGACTGAATCTAAACAGCCTGATAATTCATCTATTTAATATTTAGCCAGTTAAGAAAGGTTGTTGTAATCCCTGCAAGGCAGCAAGCTCTTCTTTGACTTCCCTAATAGCTTAAAAAATAATTTTTCACAAGACAATTAGAAATTTTGCCTATGGATGCAAATCTCATAGAAAACAATTTTAAGCCTTGAAAGTGGTTAAAATATCCCTTCGGTTGAAGTCATTTACTCTGTTGATACGCTTCTACAACATGTATACTCTAAACCTGCTCAAATAAAGTGAAATTTAGCACAAGGATAGTCCCCTCCCACTCCCAATCTAACATGCCATTTTAAAAACAGCACAAAGGAACAAGGAAACTAAATATTATTTGAGCCATCATTATTTAGCGAAACACAAACATCCAAATAAAAACGATTGTTGTTCCACCAGAAGATCAGAAGTTAAATTATTTCCACACAATGGGATTTCACCTTGTGTCACCGGGGATGTAGTAGGAGTTGCATTATTTGTCAAACCAAATAGAGATGCGTGGGCCGACTTTGCTGAAATACAAAAGAATTGAACCTTATCTGAAGGCGCTTTCCAAGTGTCTCCTTATAGAGAAGCGAGTGGACCTCCTCGCTAAAGCCACGCTAATATTTACAAAATGAATATAAATCCTCAGACATTTTTGCCCGTTTTGTACAAATAAACAGGAATAAACAAGGTGTTCATACTTGCTTTGTTCCATTAGTGAAACTTTTATTACTTTACATCGCGGGGTATGTTTGTTTACTTTAGCAATGAACCACCAACCATTATAACCGAAAAAGTCCTGACAGCATTTCCTAGAGAAAAAGCTTGGGTGCATGTCAACAAATGATCGTTTCTTTTTGTGCGCCTTCACACTTTTTCTTAGCTCAGTTCCTCTTACAACTTCATTTGTGTCTTTTCTTTGATTGTCAGTTTTCCTTTAAAATTTATTTTTATTAGCGCAGAAAAGTGAGCCCTGGCCTCCCCAATGTAAATGCAATCTTAAAAAGTCGATTTGTGTCTAAAAAGAGGGTGATGGAAACAGCATAGCAGTCAGAGCACAAAGCCCTACCCAAATTATCCCGTGCAGAACATTTCTAGGCTCTCATCCTCAGATTCTCCCTCCCTCAAGATCAATGCTACAATGTCATCAAGTATCCCCAGAACAAATTCGTGTACCAGATTCCAAATAAATGGAAAAAATATATATCAAAGAGTCAGCCTATTTGAAAGTCTTCTACTGGGATTGTGCGAAAGATAAAAGGCAGAGTGGTCTACTTCCAAGTGTGTGTGATTAACACAGATACACTTCGGACTGAGAAATTTTTTTATTCTAAATATTTGTTCAAATAGTACCAGACATTTTAAATCAATAAACTGTGTAGAGTGGTGAGGGCTGCCGCTGTTGAGAAATGAGTAACGGGTGCGGAGCCACCTGACTCTACCCATGAAGGACAATTTGCGGTCTTAATCCTTTACATCAACTACAAACACCAGCCACGGTTACAACTGTTCAAAAACTACTCTCTCAACTAGTTCAGACCAAGGGGACTAAAGAGGTGAAACGTGGCCCGCGCGGCCTGGGAGCGCGTTCCTAAGCTTGGCTGGAGAATTCTACAAATATACACATAAATACATTAAGACAAGGATAAATAATCAGGAAAACGAAATGACTCGCTTCAAATAATAAATACAGATCGTTGAGTACGTTGCAATCCTTATGGGACGGGAAGAAGCATATAAATTAAGGTCCCCGCAGCTAAGCTAGACTCCGGCCAGGCCCGGGGCTGTCCGGACGCTGGTCCCTCTGCAGAGCGCGCCGCCCATGGATCTCAGACTTACCTTCGGGACACCATTACCAGATTAGAGTCCCTGGGTCCGCAGTATATGGCACTGTCAGGGTTACAGAGGAAAATCCTTGCGGCTGGTTTCTGCCGTGTCACCCAAAGGAGGGCGCGCCTAGAGGGGAGGCCCAGTCGCCTGTGTCTCGGCGTCTGTTGGCCCGAGACCCAGGAGGCGGCGACCGGGCCAGGGTTAGGGAGGAGGTCACCGAGCTGCCCCGCGGGCCCCGCCCGCCACCCACGCCACCAGAGCAAAAGAGGTAATCGCGTGGCGAGTTCGGGCTGGTGGCGGCCGCTACAGATGCGTCAGTTTGGGGGCCTCGGGCAGGCGTCCCTGAGACGAGTGGTGGGCCGAGAGATCTGTGTAGGTGGGATGAGGGTCGCACGGTCCATGGTGGTGGTTCCCGGGAATCTGCGCGGCGCAGCTGTAGTCCACGCTGGCCGAAGACGGGTGCGAGAGGTGGCCTAGGTTGAAGACCGGCCCGGACGCGGGCGCCATGGAGTCGACGAAGTTGCCACCCACGTACACCGGGCTGCCCTGCAGGTTGGCGCTGGCGAAGCCGCCGCCGTTGCTCGCCATGGGGTGGGGCTCGAACTCGGGCGCCGCGTAGCGCTTCTGCTGTGGCAGGCAGCTGCTGAGCGGCGCGGTGTAGGCGGCCAGGCCGTACATGTTGGGCTGAGATTTAGCGAAGGCGGGCGGCGAGGGCGCATCGTAGGCCAGGCCGGGCACGGGCGGCAGCTGGCCGGAGTAGGCCACGTGGCCCGCGGCGCTACCCAGAGGCGGGCTGCGCTCGGGAGACTGACCCGCCGGAGAGTGCAGGATGCCCTTGGCCTTCTGGTCCTTCTTGTACTTCATGCGCCGGTTCTGGAACCAGATCTTAATCTGGCGCTCCGTGAGGTTCAGCAGGTTGGCCATCTCCACGCGGCGCGGCCGGCACAAGTAGCGGTTGAAGTGGAATTCCTTCTCCAGCTCCACCAGCTGTGCACTGGTATACGCCGTGCGCACCCGCTTGGACGCCGGGCCTGGGGGGCTCTTATCCTCGCAGCTCTCTCCTGGGCAGGAAGGGAGATAGAGGAGATGCTGAGGGGGAGGGGGTATGGGCACCCAGGGCCGGAGCAGGGTGCTCCCCTCGCTCCCTTCTCTTCTTCCATCCCTCTCCCCACCTTAATGCTAGCTGGCTGGAGTGGGGGAGGGGCGTCTGAGAGGTGCGACTCCTAGCCGGACCTCACACGCCCCAGTCCTACCTGTGAGTTGCACCTGAACCCCTCATCTGCCTTCTGAAGTCCGATTCACTCTGCCGCCCCCTCCCCTCCAGCCTAGTCCATCATCCTGTCCCTAAGGCTAAGGCTGTGGAGGAGTTTAATGAGAGACTAGTAGCAGCTGGTAAGGCCTACCCACCCACCCCCCCTCTCCAAGGTCCCATTAAAGCAGAGCCAGACTTCTTTGAACACTCTCCCCAGTCTCTGCTGGGGGATAAGGGAGGAAGGCACCCTCCCCCTGTCCCTACTTTGCTCTGGGGCTGGCTCTTCAGCAAAGTACCCCAGAAAGCACAGAATGAGGGTGGAGATCTTGGCACCTCACTCCAGCTCAGCTGCACCCCAATTCAGGAAGTAATAAACACTAAAAATACTGCCAGAGTTTCGAGAGCTCCAAGGCCAGCCTGGGTGCATTTTGAGTATTTCAGGGCTAAGAGCAGCCCTCTCAACACAGGTTTCCACCACCCCCTCCAGCTGGCAGCAGCTTGTCCCTCCCTCCCCGGTTGTACAAATGGATTTCTCCTGGGAGGGAGGGGCCTGGGCTTGCCTCTGGGAAGGAGGAGCAGAAGAAGCTTAGGGACTGGAAGGCACTTTCCCCCTAGGAGCCACAGCCCCAGAGAGTTGCATGCAGGCTAACCAGAGACTTGATAACAAGCTAGCTATATCCGAGGCCTCAAACCAGCCCTAGACCCGGAAGCAAATTCATCTATCTGAAGATAAACTGCATCAAAGGACATAAGGCCCGGAAATTTTAGGAACCAAGCAAGGCTGATCCAAGAGAGGCACCAGGCCTTAGAGTTCCTGGGCCTGCCCATCTTCTTCCACATACCCTGAATGGACCCACAAAAGATCTCAACTCTAGGACTTCCTTTTCAGGGAGAGAACCCCAAGACTGCTCCTGTTTCAGAGCATATCCTCTTCCCCTAGGATATGTCCCTCCCCATTATGGATTTGCTGGGCTGGGGTAGACCAAGTAGAGACCATGGCTAGGTCTTGCAGGCTCTGGTTAGATTCAACTGTGCCCTTCTGTAGCTTTGAGATCTTGGGCAAACTCTCACAGTTTCCTTATGTGTAAAATGGGGCTGTTATCATAGACCTACCTCAAAGGGTTTTTTGGAAAATTAAATTAGATAATGCTCATAAAGCATTTAGCCTGGTTGTGAACGTGGAACCAAGTCAGCACTCCAGACTTTAAGGGAGTGGGATTCCTGTGACATGGCCAAATAAAAACCCATGCTTGGAGAATCATTAATACCTGACTTCAAGTTTTGAAGAGCCATCGGCTGGAAGAAGGAGCTAAGTTAAGACCAGCAGCCCAAGAAAGCAGATAGCAGGTCAATATAAGAAAAGGCTACCTAGGGCGCCTGGGTGGCTCAGTGGGCTAACCCTCTGCTTTAGGCTCAGGTCATGATCTCAGGGTCCTGGGATGGAGGCTGCATCTGGCTCTCTGTTCAGCGGGGAGCCTGCTTCCTCCTCTCTCTCTGCCTGCCTCTCTGCCTACTTGTGATCTCTCTCTCCATCAAATAAATAAATAAAATCTTTTTTAAAAAAAAAGGCTACCTAGTCATAACGGGGGGACTTGTCCAGCAAAGGTCCCAGCAGCCTGGAATGGAGCACCCTATCCCTGTAAGGGCGTGGCTCCAATCAGGGACATTAAAAAGAAAGGCCATTTCTGCATGAGTAGAAGTATAGACCCAATGGCCTCCAACCCTGCACCTGCAGCCCTGAGTCTCTTGCTTCCGAGGTGAGCTAGCTTCTTGGGGTCATTCTGGGGGACTTAGCCCAGGAGGAGCCCCCACCACCGAGAGCTACCTGCAGTGGCACAGCTGTTCTTCTGCTTGGAGTTCTGCCGGGACTCTTTCATCCAGGGGAAGATCTGCTTGCTGATGGTGGTGGAGGAGCCAGAAGCATTGGGCCCACCCTTGGCCTTCTTGGCAGGCACTCCACCTCCGGGGTTGGTGGGCGAGGATGGGGGCAGGGTTGGTGGTGGAGGAGGGGGCTGTGGTGGCTGCTGCTCTGAGTTCAGGCCAGGAGGCTGGCTGCCACCGCCCCCACCCTGGCTGTTCCCAGTGCCAGGCCGCATGCAGCTGCCATTGAGTTCAGTTCCTTTGTGGGCTGGCGCTCTCAGAGGTGCCGAACTCTGGATGGAACAGGCGGAGCCCGGGTAATCAGTGTCCAGGGAGTTGGCAGCAGCAGGCGGTGGATAAGACTGATGGGGGGTGCTGTAGCCATAGGTGTCAGTGGCTTTGCTGTAGCCATAGCCTCCGAAAAGTCCTGGGTTTTCATAGTAAGCAGCCTTCTGCATCGTGCACTCAGGAAGTTCCAGGGCCTGCTGACCCGGCTCAAATAACATTGACCACCACTGTCTCTTTCAGGACCACCTCTGCCACCTCCGGGGTCTGCCCAACCCTGAAAGGGCTGGGGTAGCCCCAGGCTCCAGGTGACCTGTGGAGAAGAAAAGTGAGAGGCCCCAGAGACACTGTAACTGACAAGATAGTCTATATAGAAGGACTAGCTAGCCGGCGTTCTCTGCTGCCTACCCACTTCCTAGGGGGAAGACCTGAGATTTTATGCAGTTCAGCTTATTTGAACGTTTGCAAAAAGTCAGAAGGAATTTGTCATAAACATAAGAAAAGACCTTTCCTTCTCTTGAGCTCAACTTCATCCAAGAGAAGGGGCTTCCTCTCCATTCAGACACATTTTTTCTTCAAGATTGTCAGTTTAGCTTTTGAAATGGCATAGAAAAGCACTTACGGCCTCATACATTTTAATGGCTGATTCTCCCACTGGACTCTGAGCTCCTTGCAGGCAAGGACTGTGTCTTATTCATCTATATATTCCTAACACCCAGCCCAGTGCCCTGTCTGTAGTAAGTGCAGTTGAATGAATGAGTGGATGGGTCAATCAGTCAATCATTGGGACACCCCAGGGTGTTGATGAAAAAAGAAAGCTCCACAACACACTCAGAACAGCCAGAATGCTCACAAAAAGAAGAAGAAGAAAAAAAAAGTATCTCCCCCACCTGGTTTCAAAATTACAGCATCTTTCATGAAGACCCAGATAGTCCACTTTCCGGTGACAGGGTGAGAATCCGCCCAGTGAACTCTGTGGGCCAGCCCTGTGAAATGGACTAGAAGATAAAACCAAGAACACTTAGACTCCCAAACTGATTTTCAGGTTGGAAAATGTTTCTTCCCTTTCATCTACATTTTCCTAGTCTTTACTTTGTCCTCTACTACTTTTAAATGGATACTGAAAAGGGTGAAGAGATTTAGACTTTGAAATGCATGGAGCATGAGAGAACATAGAATGCTTTATGTTATAACTATACCATTTTTAGCCTGCATCTATTGTGTAAATACATATTATTATTGACCTCTGCTCTGGACCCGCCAGGGCACCCCAACTCCACCCACTCCACAACCAATGAGAGAACTTCTCCTGCCAGGATGAATGTACCCAGAATTAGAAGAAGAAGAAGAAGAAGAAGAAGAAGAAGAAGAAGAAGAAGAAGAAGAAGAAGAAGAAGACAACAACAACTAAGAAAAACTCTCTTCCTTTTGTGTCCTCTGATTCTTGATAGGGGTTTCCCTTCTCACCCACTCCACCCCCTTCTTCTGAAAGGCTCCTAAGGAGTTAAAGTATAACTAATACCATTCAGCCACTTTTGTCTGCTTGATAAAGAAAACTCACAGGTCAGCTCCCCAGTCTTAATTCTTGATCTCCTCTTTCAGGCACCTTTCCTTCCTCAAAACTCCCTGGGCTTCCATCATGGTCATCATGATGGACCACATTGTCTAGACAACTTATGTGGCCTAATGGGTTTGACCACTAGGATCAAAACCACTCCTCCATTCACTCATTTCTCCTCCACTTTCACCAAAGAGCCCAATTTTTAAATTCTTCATATTAGCCTTTGTTTGGTAGTATTGTTGCCCATTTTGTTTTAAAATGTAAGTGAATCTGGCATTTATCTTGGTAAGACACAAGCCCTTTTCAATGGGATGATAGAATGCTATGTAGTTTTAGGAACTGTTTCTATTATTGTTCTTAAATGTATTCGGTTAAGATATCTACCTAGCAAAGCTGGTCTTAATCTTTCTTTCATGCATTTTCTAGATCATCCTCTGACTATTAAAGTTACTGAATATGAAATGGAAAGTTACATCCCCTTCCTGTGACTAATATTTATGTGTTTGCCCCAAGCCAAAAGACTGGGTACTCTGGGTTCACTTGTTTCTGGACTTTTCTTGGATCCTGGTTCCAGTCTTAATCTGTGGGCCCTCTGCATGTCAGAATGGTCATATTTGACACTCAGACCACCAGAAGTCACTGCTGCTTCTGTCCTTTCCTGTACAACTGTGGAAGCAATACCCACCCTCCCCCACTCGGCCTCCCAGGTTGACGGAGTTTATCTCAATAGGTGGACAAATCACATTAAAGTCATTTTTTAAGCAGCTGACCAGGTCTTTGAAACAGATGGCTTTACATATTTGTTCCTATAGTATATTCCTGGAAGAAGCTCTCTGTACTGAACCTCAAAAGTGTAAATACTTGGGAGCTTCATGAATAACCCCTGCACCCGTTCTCCTGAATCTGTTTTCATTGTCTTAGGAATTTCAAGGCCCACTCAGTGATGAGCCACCACCCCAATGTCTATTGCCCCAGAAGCAAGGATAGCAGCCCTCTCCTCACCAGGAAGGGCTTGGCAGCACCCCCCCACACACACATCCATATTATAATGCCCCAAAGAAATCAACTCTCCTAAAACAGAACCCGAGAATATTGTTACAAAAGTGGTTTAAAAAAAAAAAAAAAAGCTTATTTCTTTCCAGAAATCCCTACTCCTTGTGAACTCTGCTTGAACCTAAAAAGCAGGAATGGGTCATAAATCACTTGGACAATGGTCAACTGTTCAGTGGCTCATCTTTTCGATCACCCCCCCTTTTTTTTAAAGGCTTTCTTTTTTCGCCCTTTGGTACCTCTGCTCATTTTTGCTCCAGGACCCAAATGACTTGGGGTGAAGACTAGCCCGTGTAGGGGGAGGGGAGGCCTTCGAAGTCCTCGGCCGCCCTTTTCTCTCATTCCTCCTCCCCTCAACCCCCGGGGCATCGGCCGGCCCGAGCAGCCTCCCCAGAACCCCGCTGGCACAACCCCTAGGCCCCTTCTAGGGTAGGGGCACTAAACGGGGTCTGGCTCGACTTTTCTCGCGGTTTGGGAAGTTGCCCAACTCAGCTTGGAGACCCAACCACAGGCTGGGAATGCAGACCGAAGGGTCCCCAGCCAGAAGGAAGGCGGCCTCCAAGCGACCACCGTCCGCTGCCTGGGCCGCGCGTTGGACTGTTGCACCCGCTGCGCCTCTAAAGCCGCCGAACCCTGATACTTGCTCACTGCACTTAATTCTGCCCGGGATCAATACCTAATATGATACCGAATAAATAAAAGGCGCTCACAGCGGCCAGGGGACGGGGTTATTAAGCAGCTGGAGCTCTCACGGTGCATATCAATGCACCTGTCACTGTGGTTTGTAACAAAATTTATGACTGCAAGCACGGCGGCAGTAAACGCTTCAGTAAGGAATGAAAAGAAAAACACTTCCCAAGACCCGGCACTTTTCAGAAGTGGAAAACATGCTCGGCGTAGGAGGAAGAGCAGCAAAAGAATTCCCTACTCCGCACTTTGCCGGCCCCGCGCCCCATGAGCAGGGGGATTATATAAAGTGGCCAGTGCCCGCCTCTCGGAGCAGCTCTGCCCGGCGGTCAGACGCGGGACCCGACGCGCGCTGCCTCGCCGGGGGCCGAAGACCTGCAGCCCGCGGCTGCCTGGGGACGCCGGGAGGCTCGCTGGGTGCGCGGAGGCCTGCTCGGTCCCCGGGAGGCTCGCTGGGTGCGCGGAGGCCTGCTCGGCGCTCGCTCGCCCGCCGGGGCGGTGAACACACCGAGGGGCTTGGGGAGGGAGCGGGCGGCAGTCTCCGGGCTGTGACTTGCTTGGCAATTGTAGTGAATTATGGACCCGTAGGGTCCGGGCAAGTTAAAAGAAAAGGGGTAGGCGGTGGTTTGCCGGTTGTTTCTGTTGCTCTCAACTGTTTCTAAGGTTCCAGTTGGCCTTGGCTCCTCTCCCTGTTTCTTCCTAAACCAGGGCCTCGGAAGCCCACAAATCTCTTTTCCGCGGACAAGCTGGGCATCCCCGTTAATTCGCTGGAATATAGCAACGATTCTTGCTGCCTGTTGGCTTTGCTACTTCAGGATTCTGAAACCACTGCTTTTCGGGTTTGCTCCGTGGGGATATATTTGCTGCAGAGCTGGGACAGCTTTCTGCCTAAGTTCTCTGGATCGCTCAGCCTGAGCCTCTTTGGCTCTATGGGAAGCCCTGGGCGTGCCTTTTAAATCATTCTTATTTAACCCAGATAACTCAATACGTAATACACCCTGCATTTAAGGCACTGGGCTCACCCCATTAAAGGGCCATAAATTTGAAGGCCGATGATCGGTTATCATGTAACGGGCAGCAGTTCACACTGAGGTGATCCACTTCAAAGCCGCCCTTTGTTTTATGTCTTGATGTATGAATCCTGAGATGGCTACCTAGAGTTGTAAGACAGAGAGAAATGTAGTGGAAATTGTTTTTTTTTTTTTAAATCACACCACTCACCACAGTTGTGTGTGTGTGTGTGTGCGTGTGTGTGTGTCCTCAAATTTTGTCGGTGACTCTTTTTAGGTTCTTCGGGTTCCTTGTGATATCTGTTGAGGCAGATCTGGAACAAAATGGAAAAACTCTCAGTGGCAGTCGCTTCTTTCTTACACACACATGTTGAGAGGTTTTACCCCTTTTAAGGGTGTCATAATCAATGTGTCTATGGTGTATGTTGCCCGCAGTCATTCCAGGTGCCTTCTCCCTGGCAGAAAGGCGGCTTGGTTGGCTTCTCCGGAGAGAGTAGACTTACACAAAATCTTTGGCGGGTTGAGGGAAGGAAGAGCTCTGACCTGAGGAAAACACCAGACCCTCAGGTGGGGGGTGGGCTAAGTGAGTCAAAGGCACAAGGGGAATTAGTTCTCTCCTCCTGCTTCAACCAGGCTCTCAGTGTGCCAGGGGCCCTAAACCCCCACTCCCCTAGGAGCAAAAGAGAACTAGCAGAACTGGGGTGGGAGGAAGGCTACCGCATAGCACACTAGGAAAAACAGGATGAATATGTAGATGGGTCTGGGTTGGTCCTAGTCAATGGCTGTCCGACTCAGCCCCTGTGGAAACGGAGCTGTGCGCTATTTCCTCATTAGTGTGCTTTATCTTGAATGGCTCCCCTGAATTTATTTGATTATAGTAGGTCCCCACCACACTCCTGGCCTCAGCTGCTCACCCACTCCTGGGTAGGGATTAGACTACAAACCATCTAAGAAACAAACATCCCTTCCACCCTCACCCAGAAACAGACCAAGCTGCCTACCACTGTGGGTGCCTGATGGGTGCCCATGCAGGTCAGGAGAAGGGAGAGACACAATTCCCCCTCTTGCATCTGCCCTGTGCAATTTGTCGACTCAGTAGTTTGCAAACACTAAACCACGCAGGAGAAAGCCCCACACAAAGCGATCCAGTCCCTTCTAAAGACCAGAGCGGGCAGCCATAAGCCTTTGAAGTGACCTTTGGCTCACACGGCAATAACTCACCCCTTAATGAACACCCAACGGAAGAGCCTCAGAGAGATCCTGGCCCTGTAGGGCTCCTAATATCCCGTGGGGGCTTCAGCTTCCCAGCCCAGGGGGCCCAGCTGCTGGGGCAGCCCCGAGGGTTGAGCATCCGTACCCAGGTCCTCGAACCTGACTGGGGAGCCCCAAAGCCACTTTATATGATACATTCCTGGGAACGGACATCAAGTTTTGCTGCTTGACTGTTTTGTTGTTGTTGTTGTTGTTGTTTTAAAGAGGGTTCTTTAAAAGTAGGCTCTCCCCTTCAGAAAAGAGCTAAATTGGGAGGCCACCAGGGCCAACCCCGTGCTGCCTGTAGCTTTTGTTTTCCCAGCCATGGAGGAACGGGGTAAGTGTGCTCCTGGGGGCTCTGGGATGCCCTGTGCTCCCTGTGCTCGGTGCAGTAGGCTTGGGAAGGAAAAAAGAAAAAGGACCCCAAGGGGGACAAAGTTGGGCCACCCAGAGTACCCACTGCCTTCTCACATGTTCCCTGCTCAGCCCACCCACAGTCCAACCCAGGCCCAACATCAGCCTCCTGCTTGCCCAGAATCACAGGCTTAACCTGGCTGGCTCTGGGCCACCAGCTCAAGTACCCTTTCCACAGCCAGAAACTGGGGGAGCAGGAGGTAGAGTTGGTCCGAGGAAGACCGGGCCGTATACCCCAACCCCCACCAGTATCCCCCAGAAAAGTCTTTAGGACAGGGAGCCTTGGTACGGATTATTGAAATTTTCGGGGAAGTTATAAGTGAGTGCTCCATGGGGCCAAATGAAATGCTGCTCGCAGTAATTGGATTCAGCTGACTAAGTTGGCAGGCGCGCTGCTCCAAGGCAGCAGGCGAAGAAAAATGTCCAGCGACTTTAAGTTCTGATGGAGCCAAGAGCAGGCGATTGACAAAACAACTTTCTTGCTCTCCTTCGATGGCAATGCCCTTGGAAGCCGGTCCCTCTCTAGCTGGGGCCTGTCCCAACTTAGGCTAAGGCTCTGCTCCCTGCTTTCTGGGATCCTCCCCCACAGAGGCCCAGTCTGGCCCAGCTGTGTGGCATTCTCATGAGCCTGGAGCTGCTCACTTGTACTCCTAGAGCTGCTTACTTGGGCTTTGGCCCCGGAAAAAAGACCCAGGATGAATTGTCCTGTCCTTCTCCAGCCAGAAGCCACAAGATTCAGTAAACAAAAGGATGCAAGGGATTTAGAAGCCAAAATATGATTTAGCTTTCATCCTGGGTTCTTGGGGAGAAGCAGTCAGAAGCCTTAAATCTTTTCTCTGACACTCCGGAAGTCAAAACCCAGATTAGTAAGGGAGCATGTGGAGGAGCCTCTTAAACTCTTCTGGGTCGTTTGGGGGTTCTCTTGAATTTGAGGGAAAACCCTGAGTAGCACTTTAACCTCTAAAGGAAAAAAATATTAAACCAGCAGCAAGAGATAAAGGCGTGCATATGTGGAGCTAGCTCCCAGAACAATGCAGGGAGCTGGCTGGTCACAGAATTTATTTTAAATACATATAAATCAACCTGCCTGTGCCCAGCCAGGCAACCCAAGCCACAGAATTAATATGACGCTCCATCTTACTTTGGCAGTGACAGTGTAAAAAAAAGTTTCTTTTTATTTATTTCATTTTCCAGCCCATCCTCATAACTGCACGTTTACCCCCAAAATACTTCCTCTAGCCCCCACACCCTCACCGCCCCTCTCCTCAAACTGCCACCTCCTCCCTCTCCAACCTTGCCATCAGCCACCCCCCAAGCCTGGCAAGGTAGTGTGTCCTCCTAACCTTTGGGTAGGCGGGGAGCACCCCCACAAAGCTCACCTCCGAACGATTAATCACCGTCCTCGATGTATATGTAGAAGTGTATCTAGGTCTACGGCGACTGCCTCACCAATTGGCAATAATCAAGATCACAGATTACACAAAATAAATCATATTTAGTATCCCATTCAGGGCAGCAAGCAGCCCAGTGCCCAAAGATTTCCATTTTGTCATGCAATTGCTTACCTGGATCCCAATTTATCATAAACCTGGTGTCCTCGGCCTCAGAGTGGGCGCCAGTGGGGGGCAGAGCTAGCCTTCCCCCTTTGTCTGCAGACAACACTGTCCCAACCCTGGTCTTGCGCGCTTGCAGACGCGGCCATATACCCGAGCACACGGAATTCCCGGTAGAACGGAACCAGGCTGAGGTTCAACTACCAATAAACGCAGGAGGAACGAGTTCGTAGTCCCCGAGCTGGCTTCGCCCGCGCCGCGCGCCCGTCGGTCCACCCGCCAGCCTGTCGGCTCCCAGGCCCAGAGCGGCTGCCACCCGCGCCCCCACCCTCTCCTGGGTTTCTGCCCAACCCTCCCAGACCCCCCGGAGCTCGGGGTTTGTTTTGCTTTCGGAATGTGGCCCTTTCTGAATTTGGAGAGAGCCCCGGAAACCCCTTCATAGTCGGGAAATACAGACGCTGCCTTCAAATGCGAGCATATTTGTTCACGTGACCCCGAGGGAAGATTGTACTGATTGAGGCTGAAACTTTCACGCCATCCAGCCCCGGAGCGCAGCCAGGCCTGGGGGCTTGGAGGAGGGGCAGGAAGCGTGGGATCTGGGCCCATTCCCCGGAGCAGACACGGGTGGGCATGGAGCAGAAAGAAAGCTCGCATCTCGCAGCTCCGGACCAACCCAGCCCCAGCCTGGTCGCCGCCAGAGGGGTGGGGGCGCTGAAAGTCGCTCTCCCCCCATGACCTCTGACCCTGGCCAGCCTTCCACCGGACTGGCCCACGGATTGGAAATTTTAGAGGCTGCCTCTCAGAGGCGTCTCTGGAGGCGGCTGTGGAGCATCAGACGCCCAGGGTTCCCTTAGCTCCCGGCCGGCCAGCTGGCCGGCCGAGCCCGATACCTCGCATCCGCACGCACCCAAGCAAGGCTCTGCCTAGGCGGACGCGCTGCTCTCCGCCTCCCCGGACGAGGCAATTAGTTGTGGCACAGACCGGGCTCCGGCCCTAAGGTGGGTGACTCCAGCTCCCAGACCGGGCTGGTCACCCCGGGGAAACCCCACCCCCACTCCCACCCCGCACCCTCACCACTGCTCGAGGCCCTGGCTCGTTCCGCAGACGCGCGGGAGGAGCCGCCACTCCCGAGAGTCAGAAAACGCGCAGAAGCAGCGGGCCAGACCGTTAGCGGTCTCCCCGCTCCGCGCCTTGCGCACTCCGCTGGGGTCCTGCGCAGCCTGGAGCCGCCCGGGCGCTGAGCCGCTTTTGCCGAGATCTGGGTGCCTCCAAACCTGGGCCAGGCCCACGGAATCCGCAGGCCCGGCGACCGCCAGGCCGCGCCTTCCCGCTTCCTGCGGCGCCTCCAAGAAGGCGAGGAGCCTGCGCTATCAGTCCTGGTCGGGCTTATCCGGGAGTCAAGGGAGCTTCTGTTTAGAAATAGCACATCGGGACCTGTTCCCAGCACTCCCCAAGTGGTCGGGCGGAATTTACCATCACAATTCCGCATGTGAGAAAGAGTTAAGCTCCTGGCCAGGGTGAGCGACCAGACTCCAGGTCCGAGCCTGCCAAGAGCCCCCAGGAACCTCTCCCGACCCGGCCTGCACCCCGGAATCCCGCACCATGCGAGAATCTCCACCCCATTCCCGGAGTCTCCTTGTCTTGGCCAGTTCTGCTTCTCAGTGGTATCCGGCTCGGAGCAGATGCTCCGTTGCCGCTTGCAAGATCTCCGACAGGCGAAGGCGAGTGTGAATGTGCTAGGCAGCCCCAGAAGAGCTGGGGCGAAGGGGGTAAAGTCCTCCTCATCCCCCCTTCAGAAGCACAGTAAGTCCCGAGGACAGGTCACAGGCTCGAGCCCCCAGACCTGTCGGGGAGCTCCTCCTTTTGTTCACCTGGCCGGGCCTGGCTGGAGGCCACTGGGATGCCTCTTGAGGCCAGACCGTAGGTGCCCCCAGTTCACCCCCACCCGGAGGATCCCGCCTCCCAGCCTCCCGCCAGGGGCCGAGCTACCGGCAGCAGCAAGTGTTAATCTCCTGCCAAAGAGGGGGGCCGATTTGCGGGAATTTGTCTCCAGGAAAGGATCTAAGCCTTCTTCAATCGGAGCATATGTTCATAGAGCAATAAACCGGAAAGATTTACAGTCCTCGCCCGGCCCCCAACAGCCTCGCACCCTTTCAGGAATTACTTACAATGATTTATCACATCAACCCGGGCAATTGTCACACTGATAAAATAGCCCGGGCCGGTGCCCACCAAGCCCAAGACTTGGGAGGCTGTTGGCTGCCGGACTGCCAGTGGGGCTAGGGAGGCTTTTGTGGGTTCCTCTCTGGGCCTACCAGGGGATGTTGAGGTGGGTTGGGGTGGGTGGGGTTGGGGTGGGAGGGGAGCCAATTCTCATTGAGAAAAACTCAGGCAGCTCAGAGAAAGCGCCTGGAATCTGCGTCGGAGTCGCTTGCAAAGCACATAAACATTTGTCATCTTTGAATAATTGAATTAATGTATTATTGTTTGAATGTATAATTCATAGCGGAGGAAACTTTGTCTCTGTCCTGACGGGGAAATATACACACACCAAAAAAGAGATCAAAACATACACACAATCCCAAAACAACTACCAAGCACAGCCAGCTCCAGCTAGCGGAAATCATCCTCAAAGCCAACCGCAGGGAAGGAGACGAATAAAGAGGCTCTCCACCCAGCACCCGCCCTGAGTTGAGAGCTGGAGGAGTAGAATGCCCGCTGCTGCCCCAACCCAGATCCCTTGGCAACCTGGGGGTGGGGTGGGGTGGGGTGGGAGCCGAGTGGCTAGTGGGACCTCAGATCTCCTTGGAGGGTGGGAGAAAAAAGGCTGAAATGGGAGGCGACAGGACAGACACCTTCTGCACCATGACCTGGCCTCTCCCGCATATCCCTGCCCCAGGCTTCCTTTCGCCCCCTGGGCTCCCGCTCCAGGACTTCTAACCCGTGCCTTTATTTCAGATCTTCACCCAAATTAAAATACAAAAATAAAGGGGAAGAAGGAGAAACTCCTTGCTGGGATGACAGAAGCAGCAGAGCTTGGGTGGGAAAAGAGGGGAGTGGGAGAAGCAACTCGGAAATCATTATCTGTTGGTTAAAACCTGCCTAGGGTAAAATTTCAACTCGACTTTATAGCCTTCTATTATGACGCAAAGAAAAATTTACGACCCTCGCTTGAAAAGAGGGACGGGGCCTTTTCTCACCGGTTTAAGAATAGGCAGCAGATGCCGTGACAGCGACCATTGTTCCCGGTAGACACAGGCGACCCGGCAACCTCGACCCGCGTGCGCCAGGCGCGTCCCGCAGCCGAGCGGGTTGTTGTTTTTTTTTTTTTTTTTTTTACAACTCCTGTTGTTTCGGAGCAGCTCGCGCGCACCCTCGCCCCTCGCCCCTTGGCACCCTCGCCCCCCGCACACCCCCACATGCTCACACACACCTCTCGCGCGCTCCCAAACACACACTCGGCCACTCTCAGTAATTTTTCATAAGTGCAAAGCTTTGTTGAACCAAAGGTCACCATCCAAGCTACTAACAACTTCTCGCCGGCGCGCGGTTCCAAATCAGGAAGCAAAGGGAACTATTTGTCAGCGGCCCTGACAGCTAAGTTCATTAAGGATTTAAATCTGAAGAAATAAAAGTCGCCAAAATATTTACCTGCTGGCCGCGCTCCCGCGCCCGCCACTGGGGGCCGAGGGTGGAGGGCTGGGGGCGCCGCGCGGCCCCCCTCGGCGGGTGATATTCTTGGGATCCCTGCACTTTCCAAGTCGGAGAGAGCCCTTTGCGTGGCAGATTAATGACGACTCCGTGTTTCTTAAGGGACGTGCTGAATTAATTATTTCGCCAATCACGTGGTCGGGACTTGTAGAAATCTATTCTTATCATCTTCCTCGCACTTTGAAAATTCTCCGGGTTATGAAAGGCCCTCCCCCGGCTGCCGGCGAGCCCCGGCCGCGCAGCCAGGCGCGGGGGGCAGGGAGGGCTCCCCAACATGGCGGGCTGGCGGGAAGCGCCGTCTGCCGAGGGTCCCGATTTACTGTACATTACTCAAGCGGGCTCGGCTACGGACTCGCTTCCTCCTCGTCCCTGCCCGTGATTCAATACACACAACGGTATTGATGTATTGGTGGGCACAGGAGGAGCCATTAACCAAAAGACAGGCAGAGGACAATCATAAAATGTGTCTGAATATTTAAACTTCTGTCTGCACACTTATAAATACACATGTCCACGCGTCTGAGGCGAGCCCTTCCGTATATTAAGGACACATGTCTGCTTTTATGAATTCTGCTCATTTCCTGTCGTGAGCAAGCCCCCCCCCCCCCAGCTATTTTGGGACTCCTGTCTTGGCCCACTCTTCAACGGGAGGCAAAGACCAGAGAAAGCCCTGGGGGGGGGGGAAGCACAGGCCACTTTTTATAGTGGGGAGTGTTTATTGTCGTCTGGAGGGCTGAGGGGGCTCCAGGGGAAAGACAGGCAGGTGCTGGAAGACCCAGTGGGGCGGAATAGTACAGGAACAGTAGGAGTCCAAAACTGGAGGCCAGAGGGGTCTGGTCCGAGTAGCCACTGGCCAGTCCCAGCTTGGCCCAGAATCCAGCAAGCTTCCAGAGTTGGGGGGGGGGGGAGAGCTGTTCAGGGAAGTCTCACCTACCACAAAACAAAGAGAGACCGAAAGGGTCTAGAGCTAACCCCAGGCTACACAGAGAGCCAACCTGGAGCCTTCTTTTAGCCAAGGAAGTTACTTATTTTCCTTTCCAAAAAAAATAACGCCCTGCAGCCTGAATCCAAGCATAGGTTTCTCAATGCCCACACAATATGGTGGCCAAATTGGGAGTGTGTATGAGTGGTGAGAGGTCACTGAGAGATTTGCTAACCCTTACACAGTTTCACCTTCACATGTTGGGCACAATGCAGAAAATAATAAGATAAATTGTTTATACCAAATGTTAGCTTGGAGAAGACTTAATGAAGAATGCTTCTGTGGAGGCACCAAACAGGATGGAAGTTTCGCTACACCTTTTATTATTTCAAATATAGATCAATGAATTACATCAAAACTACAGGCAACAATTAGTATAAATAATACTTTAATCAGTGGCAGCAGAACATTGGTCAATTCTATTAAAAAAGCATCTTGTGTGAACAGACACCATGGGGCTGACTGACAATGTCATCTCCCAACAAAAGGCTGCAATAGATAAAGTGAGATGGGAGTCTGAGGAGCAATGTCCTCAGTAAACACTTCACTCCTCCCCAGTCACGACCCCAACACACTTAAAAAAAAAAACACAAAAAAACCCCACCAAAACAAACACTTCTGGCTCATATTTGGGGAAACAAACTGGAAACAAATAAAAGCAAATGGGCACTACTGCGCCTTTCCACATCTAGGTTTCTCCAGCGTATGTTCCCAGATGGAAACTCATTTCCTTCCCTGCCCTAGGTGGTGGTGGTTGGGGGGAGGCATTGCTTCTTCCCTGTGGGCCCAAATGGACCCTGGGGTCCAATTGGGACCACAGGGTTGAGGGCTGTCCCCTGGGCCATCCAGGCTCATTAACATTTCAAAAGACAATCCCTGGAAACTGAGGAGAACTGAGACTTATAAACAAAGAAGTTGTTTCTCTGATTAAGTTACTTTTCAAAGTAGTAGGGCTCCATTTGAGAAGCAGCTTGGGTTTTCTTCATCAAAACATGCCTCTTGGCTTTCCTCTGGGTATGGGTGAAGGCAGCTACGCACTTTTGGCATTTGGTCTGAAGCTGGGGTGAATAACCTGAACTTCTGGGAAGGGGGAAATCTATATAATAACCTTTATAATATACATGCAGTTGGGTGTTGTGAAAATATCTATTTTTCTTCCTCCCAAGGAGAAGGTTCACTATATTCATAGATTTGGACTTTAGGAAAGAATCTTAGCAACTTTCCAACTTGTCTAACCACTGCGGCTCTTTTCAAATGCTACATCCAAAGACTGCTCTCCATGTTAGAGGGGAAAAAAAGAAGAGAAGGGTAGTTAGAGTCCAAAAGGTTAAGGGTTTAGAGGTCAGTCCTCCCAGCTGAAATACAGCTAATCGAATAGAAAATTTGTCCTCTGGATGAACCTGATTCTGTAATTTAGCTGAACTTCAGTAAAATACCTTTTCAGCTTCTCAACGTGAGGGCATCAGAAAAAAAGACGTCTTGACTATGTATGAACTCTTTGCTTTTTGTTATAGAAACAATGATGTGAATAATGCAGGAATATCCATCTTTAATATCCCGACGTGGCGATATTCAAGTATTGCCATGTGCAAGTCTGAGAGCCAGGCTCACCCCAAGGAGGAACAAAGAGCTGTCCCCAGGGTCTAATACAAAAGACCAAGGCTTGGAAGACACTTTGGAGAAGTGGAATTTCAGCCTAGGGACTCCAGTGAATACCTGCTCTCAGCTCTCAGGAGACACCAAAGAACACACGTGCAGAAAAAGTCTTTTTTCTCCCTCTACCTAAATATATTTTTAAAAATTATCTCCAAACTTTCTCAAGTGTTTTGAAAGCACTGAAAAAGAATCTCTCTTTCAAGCTCATCCCTTTCCCCCCACCCCCTTTTGTCACTTTTCCGTAGCTACAACCAAGGGGTTTCTCTTTGGAGCCTGGAGGCTTGGGGGTTTAAACTTGCAAAGTCTTGTTTCGTTTGAGTATATGAACTCTGGCCATTACCTTTGACTCTCTCCCCCTTATCCTTAAGGGTCAGCATTTTAGAAAAATGAGCTCTGAACCCTTCTCAGGCAAGGCATAAGAAAAATGACTAAAGAAAACCACTCTTGTTGTTTGAGAGTGATTGTTCTTTAACCGCTATTCTTTAAGGCAAGGAAGAGAGCCTGAAACTTTAATACTTTTACAGTTTCTGCTTCTAATTAACATGTTGAGAAAAACTTCCTTACATTTGTTTTAAAAATAAAAACTTCAGGGAAAAAAAAAACCCTAAGACCAACTTCTGTGGACTTCTAGATTCAATTAGTTTTTTTCTCTCTTTTTTAAAACAAAATTTCCCCTACTTTTCCACTTTCTCCCCACTACACATCCCCTCTCCCATATAGGCTGTACACCAGTTCCTATAAAAAACTGCTATATGGGTTATTCGGAATCCAGCATTTGGAATCCAGTTGGAACAGAAAATCCAGTCATTATCTAATGACCCAGAACTTAGAGGTTTTGTTTTCTTTCCCCAGAAGGAAAATGTTGGACCATTTGTTTCTTTCTTTTCCCTTTTCTTTGATCACCCAGAACTAGTTGTAAGCACAGTGCTGAAAAAAGCACATGTGGAAATATATTTTCAAGAACTCAACTTTGAGTGGACCCTTTGCTTCCCTCTAAAAGGGTTAAGGGCCCCCTACACACATTTCCGGGGAGTGGAGAGGGGGTGGAGTTCAAAATGCCACTTAGAGCCAGAAGTTAGTCCCCATATCTCTGATTCTTCTCCCTGAAACTCAGCCCCTTCATCGTCTTAAGATTTTTGGCATTAAGATGTCAGTTCTTTCTGTACCCCATCCCCCAACAAATAAATACTTAAGCAAATATAATCTAAGCATAAAATAACCCGTTTCCACTTTCTTCTTAGACTCATTTCTTTGGGCATGGGGCCACTGGGAGCAAAATACTTTTTTTTTTTTTTCACACTGGAAATGATACAAATAACCCAGGAAGTTCAGAAATCCTGGCCCAGCTCTCCTGTTCCCACTGAAATCACCTAGCACAGAGGTGGCCAACCTTCTGCCTCAACTCCCCCACATCTTTAAACCACAAAGATCCCTGGAGGGGTGGGGTGGGGGAGGACGTTCAAATTCATGCTAGGATAACGTATCCAACCTTCATTTGCAAATTCAAAATCCAACAGCAGAGACTTTCATAAGTTTAATAACTCGCCAAGGTTTATGTTCTCAGTAACTCCTGCCATAATGTACTCTGAGAGAGAATCCCGGCCCCCTCCCACCCCCATCCGGCTCCAGGGAGGGGGCTGCCCTCGGGCAGGATGCTAACCTAGTCCGAGGGCGGCCTGCGTGTCCCAGGTCCACCCCACAGTACCTTAGAGCCCAGGGAGGTGACAGCAAGCCCGGCCTGCCCCCGCAGCTTCGGCTCAGCTGGGAGCCCAGGGAGGAATGGGCCCAGGGTCCCCACGTCTATAAGGTCGTCAGGTCCGTGTGGTGGTCCTTGGCCAGCGGCTGCAAATGCTGGCCGGGAGCAGCTGAGGAAGAGCAGGAGGAGGAAGAAGAGGAGGACGAGGACGAGGACCTGCCTTTGGTGTTGGGCAGCTTGTGGTCTTTTTTCCACTTCATTCTCCGGTTCTGGAACCAGATCTTGATCTGGCGCTCGGACAGACACAGGGTGTGAGCAATTTCAATCCGACGGCGCCGCGTCAGATACCTGTTAAAATGGAATTCCTTTTCCAGTTCTAGGACTTGCTGCCGGGTGTAGGCCGTCCGGGACCGCTTGGGCTCCCCGCCAGTGTAGTTGGGGTTCACTGCAAGACGGAACGGACGGCACGGTCAGGTCAGCGCCCTGCCACTCGTTAGCGCCCTGCCACTCGTTAGGCCCCTCACCACTGCCGCTCACTTCCTGGCGCACCCCGCGGCCCGGCGGCCCTCCCCGCACACACTCCCCAGCCCGCTCCCTTCCTCCCTCCCACCCCGAGCTCGGGGGCGTGCGCGCGCGTGCGCGCGCGCCCACAAACACCACACACACACACACACACACACACACACACACACACTCACTCACTCCCACCCTCACACCCACCAACTCCCCCAGGCTCCGGGGCGGGATCCCCAAATGTGCTCCCATCTCCCCAGCCCGGCCCGGGAGCTCCAGAATTCCCAGGCATTTGGAAATCCCCCTCTCCTCCACCAGGTTCCCTCCGCTCTGAAAATGGAGTCCTCCCCCACCCCACCCCCATCTCCACCCCCTTTCTCGCCCACAACCGAGCAGCCAGCCACATGGTCCCGGCCTTATCCCTCAGCTATAAAAATTTATGGACAGAGTAATTGCGGCGCCCATTGAAGCCCCACACGCCCCCACCCACTCGCACCCCCTCCCAGGCGCTCAGGCCTCCAGGCCAGGGTGGGGACTGAGAGGTCGCCGGGACCGTGCCTTACCGGAATTCACGTGCACCTTCTTCATCCACGGGTAGACCACCGCGGGCTGCTTGAGGGCGGTCCCGGGGGGCGGCTGCTTGGGGCCGCCCGGCTGGCTGCAGGCCCGAGCGCTGGGCAGGGGCGCAGGCGGGGGCGCTGGGGGAGCGGGGCACGGCTCTCCTGGGGCTCCGTAGTGGCCGCCGGGGCCACTGGCTTCTTGCCCGTGACCCCGTGGGGGCAGCGCGGAGCCGGGCCCAGGGCCGCCGCCTCCGAAGGTCTGCTCACCGAAGTCGGGCCGTGGGTAGAGCCCTGGGGGCTGGAAGTCTGCACCCTGCACGCCGCCGCTGTAGTAGTCGGGGCCCTGCTCGCCTAGGTAGCCGCCCTGCAAATACTCCTCGCACGGAGGGAACTTGGGGTCCACATACTTGGAGTTCACCATATACGAACTCATGGCCATTAATTTCAGAAGGTAGAAAATACTAATTTTTCTCGTGTTGTCTTTTTTTCTCCTTCCACAGGGCCCTCCTACTTGCTGTCAACTGAATAAAGTTGGCGGCCATGTGACCAGGCCAGCCAATAGCGAGGGAGCGAGTTTATCACCGGGTTGGTGAGCATCTCATAATTTTCACAAATTTAACTAAATAACATACGTGTAATCAAGTGGCTCGCCGGGGCACATTCGAAGGTCCCCAGCAGATGTTACTGTAGTTCTCTAGTCCCAGGCACCCTCCTTCCTGGCAGGTAATCCTAGCTTTTGTCTGCCACTGACTTTGTTAACCTCACATGCCCTCTCCACTCACCCCCCGCCTGAAAACAGCCCCCTCAAAATGGGCACCATTCAAGGGGGGAATGAAACTCCAAATCTGTCGGGCTGCAGAATACCACAAGGCCGGTGGGTCAGGCAGCCCTGGATTTAGGCGGCGTACCCCAGGCAGGCAGGACTCCCGACCGCGGGAACGGGGACTCTGCCATACAAAGGCCGAGTCCGGCTTTGTCTTCCTCAGGGTCACCCAAAAGTTACAACAATCTGGCTGGCCTGAATCAAGCCAGGCAATGAGTAACTGCCCAGCTTTTTGCAGTGCCCAGGCTGGAGTGTTTCTGGCCAAGGCCCATCGTGCAGGTAGGGCAAGACAGCCACCCAGCCCTCCCCCCAGCTCCTGCGCTAAGTGGCTGGCCGGGCCTGGAAGGTGCTGGATGGCACCCCCTCCTCACCCAGATGGGCTCCAAAGGACCCTGCACTGGCCTTCTTCCCACATGGCAGTCAGTGACCAGTGAGCCCCCTTCACTGGGCACCTTCTGACCTCACCTCAGACTCCTTCAGGGCAGAGCTGGAGCTGGACTACCTGGCCTTCTACCTTGCTCCCCAGTCCCCCCAAAACCTAGCCCTTTGGCCCTGAATTCATGCAACCAACTAAGAGATTACACGGGGGCTTCTCAGGGCAAAGACTCCATTATGTCACCAGGCTCAGTCCATCCTCCTGGAGTCTAAGGTAATAAAACAGAAAGAAAACGGATCCGCGCCTGCTGCTTTGGCCTCTGCTTCCAACTATGGCTATTTCGGAGAAACATGAAGTTTTTGCATCGACCATATATTCCCCTAGAATCGAATCTGTGACTATGTGGATACCACACAAATTCGGTTCTACAGGGTATATATAGACAACGTTACTAGCTCCGGGTTCCAGCCAGAGTGGGTACCCAGACCGCTGCCAGTCCCCGCCTCTTCCTCGGAGCCCTCAACGGGCCGGACGCGGCCACTCGCACTTTCAGGGAGGGTTCAGGTAGCTTGAAGAGCTTGGTGAAAATCTGCAGCAACGAGCTCCCCATCCTTGTACCAGGGCTGGAGTGACTGAGCAGCCAAGGAGATAGGACAGTCTTCTTAAGAAAGAAAGAAAAGAAAAGAAGAAAAAAATAATCCATCCTGGAAATGGCGGCTTTATTGCCCCCTCTCCAGATCCAAATACCCCCCCATCAAGTGACATTTTCCTGAAAGGAGCAAATGCCCTCAGTGGCAGAAGAGATGCAAGAAGGGAATATCCACCCATTTTTCTTCCCAGCGCGGAGGCAAGCCAGGTTGGCTGCCAAAGCTAGTTCTCCCAGAAGTCTCCCATTTACCTTCCTGAGCCCTGTGCCGGCTGGCCTCTCGTCCAGCTGCTGCAGACCCCGCGGCAGGCACTGTTTGCAGTCACCCAGCTGCCCTGGGCTAGGGTCGGCGTGCTAATGGTGAAGGGCAGGGTGAGGGGTCATTCGAAATCATTTACAAACATAGCACAAAGTTTCATTATTTTTGCTTTGCCGACAGCACCACACAAGAGTACAAAAGTTCATGAATTGCACCCGCCCCAGCGCCTCAGCGCCGTCTGGGGCTCACCCCTCAGTTTGGGGCACAGAGAACACAGACATACTCAGGGTCTGGATGGATTTTAGGGGCAGAAGGATGCCCAGGCTCAAGAGGGAGCTTTTGGATCTCTGACCTTAGGCCAGAGGTATAAGAAGAATTTTTTTTTTGGATTGTTTTGATTTTCTTCCTTATGATTCAAAAGTTAGTTAGTTTCAGCCTTATCCTGGATTTGGTGGGGTAGAGCAGGGAAACTCCTCTCTGCCCCCCAGCCTGGCAAAATTGGCTCCCTGCTTCTAGTCTGCACTTTGGACAGACCCGCCGCACCCCCCCATTCTTTGGTCCCAGGGTCTTAGCTATTTTATAGGGGTTTCCTGGATGCCAAATTTAAGGAGAATCCAAGGCCGCCCCACATCAAATGCCCTTGTTAGGGGGGTTCCCCCCAACCTCCCCTAATGCCAAGCACGCCCACACACCCACCTGCCTGGGGACACTGGGCCTAGGTTTTATCCAGACGAAATTGGGGGAGCCTGCTGGCTGGGTGGGGACCCAGGTGAGGGTCCACATTTTCATATTTGTTAGACGCTGTGACCTGCATTTCACCTTATTGCTCCACTTGCTCAGACAGGTCAAAGCCAACGAGTTATTGATGAACAAAAGCGTTAAATATTCACCTCCCTCTCAACTGCTCATACAAATGCTTTTGATCTCTCGGGCTTTTTGTGCTGTGTTCAGCTACAGGGTGCCGAATGTGGGTTTGCAAGCGAGGAACATTGGCAGAGATAAGCACCCAGAGCAGGGGCAGCAGCAGGAAAGGGGCAAAACCAGGGTGTCCTGGGGACACCAGATTTTCCAGCCTGGAGCCCAGAGCTGGTTTCATCTGGGCCAGCCTGATTAATAGAGGGGAACTATGAACTGGGCGTACTCTCCACTTCTGAGGAGGAACACAGCCTCCAGGAAGTCAAGGAGGCTGCCCACCCCGGAGGGCAAAGAAACCTGGCCCAGAGCCAAGCCCTGGCTTCTTTTACCCTGTAGAAAGGGCGTCTCACCAGAAAGGAAGGGTGCCAGGCTTCCATTGCCCTCTTACATTCCATTTCCCATTAAAATAAAATAATCTCCATTTTTGCAGTGAGGGAGGGGGGGTCACTGTCTCTTCCTTCATTCTCCTGCCACTACCATCACCTTAACGAGATAAGTCTTCCTGGAGATTTCATAGGCCTCCTCAGAAATGTACCTGTCTTTCGCCGCACACGCAACTCAGGAAAGATCCAAACTTCAGAGCCCAGGACCCCAAGAATCTCTGTCCCTCACCGCAGCCCTACTACCACCATCACCACGACGTTTGCCTGCAACACTAGCCGCTTTGGCATGAAAATTCTCGAACTGCAGTTCTAGAGGAGCAGAGGTGAACCAGAAGGGTCGTATCCCTCGCTCCTCGCTCACCCCGTGTCCCGGCCCAGAGTCCAAACCTCGCGGGCTGGAGCCGGGGGAGGAGCAAGAAGGGATTTCCACGTAAAGCTCAGAATTCGCAGCCCTTCGCGGAAGCGGACCAACTCCACACACCCGTAGCCGTAGAGGGTTACGTTTTCCTTCCTTCTTTTTTTTTATTAGAAACAAAACAAAACGAGAGAAGAGAAGATTGGGCCAGGCTGGGCCGGCTTACGCTAGGGCTGCGGAGGAGAAGCGCGATGCTTTGGGGTTTGGCAGGGTGGTTGGAGCAGAAAGGGATGCTCGCCGAAACGCGTTAATAGGGTGGGCTGCTAATTAGCTGCAAGCTCTTCACAGGAGCGCAGGGGGCAGCGGGGCTGCACCTGTGCGAGCGGGGGAGGCCTGGGGAGGCCCAAGGAGAGCGGGGTGAGAGCCTGCGGAGTGTTCTCCTGCTTGCGGGACTGTGAAGTAGGCCCCAGGGAAGCCACCCAGGAGCACAACTTGGAGCCTCCTCTCCCAAAGACAGCGTCCCTCGCACCGCCAGGCCTGGGCGGCCAGTCCCGTCTTTCCACCCGCCCAGTGCGGTGGCTTGGCCCTTCCGCCAACTCCTCCCCGGTTCTCAATACCGCCTCTTCGCGGTTCGGAATAAAACGGGAGGGTACTTACAGCGGCAGTCTCTCAAGGTTCCGGACCTGTTGCAATGGAAACGGGGGTCACTTAAATTCCACAGGATAATAAAGCAGAGATAGAGGAGACACAGAAAAATGACAAGGCCCAGACACCCCACCAATACCCAGGCCTCCCCGCTTCGGGTGCCGCCCCCAGGAACAGCGCCAAGTTCTCAGCGGAGCGGGAGACCGCAGTCCTCAAGGGCAGAGCCAGGGAGCAGGAGAGCATGGCCCCCGTCACCTCCCCCACTCCATGCACCCTTGGGCAAAACCTTACTGGTTGCTTGGCCCGACTCAGGCTGCCTGTGACAGGGTTCCCCCAGTGGGAAAACGGGAAGCGAGGAGAAAATGGGCCTTTGTGTGTTTCCTTCTGCACAATCAGCCGGGTGGGCGCAAGTCCACTGGGGAGGGGGCAGCTGCTGCATCTGTCCCCTGCCCCAGCTCCCCATCGGCCTCGCGCTGGGCGCAGTTCCACCCCCTTTCCCAGTTTCCGATGGGTTTCAAATTCCCCAGCCCCAACTTAGCGCCCCCAAAACCTGGCTTCTCCTTTCCAAAGGACCAGGCATGACTGGGACTTGTCTTCCCACTTCTGCTCCGTTTCAAAACAAAGAGCAATTTCCAAGGGAAATGAGGACCCAAATGATAACCAAAGGAGGAGGAAAATCGATGGGTTGGAAGGTAAATGGCAGTGCTTTAGATTGTCCTGCGGCTTCATGGATGGGACAGAACTTTGTCAGCATTGCTACTGGAGAGCCCACAAAGCAATCTTAAAAAGCCCAGCTCCGCACAGGGGCTGGTGTTCAGCTTTAAGTTTTCATTTATTCTAGGATGGCAGTCTTCCAGAGAAATTGCAGAGGCAAAGCCCTCTCCATCCTCGTCCTTTCTCTCCCCCACTCTCTCACTCTCTCCACCTAGACTACAACTGTTTAATTCCACCTCTGAGGCAGATGCTCCACTGGGATGAGGAGAGAGATGGTAAGTCCCCTTCTGTGAAGCAGGAGCCCTCAATTCCTAACTTTCTAGGGCCAGAAGGGAGGAAACCCGGATTCCCATTCCATTTGTTAATTTCAGTTTAGGCTAAAATGAAAATTAACTCTGCTGGGACTTCTGCTCCACCCCAGGCAGGAAGAAAGCCGCAGAGAGATCCCCTACCCCTGGAGCTGTCCTGGAAAATGTAATAAGTGACTTACTGGTTTTCTCTCCTAGTGGGCAGGGGAACTGGGAGTAGCAGTGTCTCCTTCTGAGCCTGGCGCTAGCTGGAGCCTCTCACTTCCCTATCGATGCTCCAACAACGAAGCGTCTCCACTTGTATGCTCTTAACCTAATTTATGGTGGGAATTATATTTTGGCTTGTCAACTCTCAAGCCATAAAACAAAGTTTATTGGAATCACGTGCTCATAAATAGCCACTCAGGTCTCATCTCTGCACAACCATAAATAACCTTCGGCTTTAAACTTTTATTCACTAAATAAAGGTTCACTGCAACTGTTCTCTCACATTTAAATAGTCCCAAATACTCAGGACAGGATGCAAGGGGGGGTCATATTCATATCAATACCTTGAGCTTTTCAAATAGCATCTTTCCAGAGAAGTCTGTTTAAGTTGGGAGATAGTGCTATTTCGAAAAGACTGGTTGGTGGGCATGTCTTATGATTCTTTGGCTGCATTCACTGTGAGTACCATCAACTGCTTTCTTTCAATCCTTTTGTAGCTCTAGATGTGGTAAATAAATAAAAAGGAAAGTCAAAGGCTACTTTTTGCTCCCTTATACCAGGAATTGAGATTTTGTACAAATTTCAACAGAAAAAAAAGGGTGCTTAGGGAAAGGCGGGGGGGGGGTTTGGGTGGGGGTGGCAGCTGGAGTTAACACTTGGCTCTGTATTGTTGTGCATGGGCTAGCCACATCTAGCCACATGCCTAGAGGTTTCTATAATTTGCTTAGCTCTGAAAGGGGAGCCTCTGCAAGTGACCAAATTGCTTAAAACAGCAAGACTTGGGGTTTGGTAAAGTGAGAAACTGGAGAATAGCCCCATCGGGGATCTTTGGCAACTGAAGCTCTAAAAGAAGGTTATAAAACAATAAAACAGCCCTGGTGTGAAGGGGACAGGGTGTGAGGAAGCAAATGAGGTTCTCAAGGAACCTAAGCCCAGGAAGTCAGATGTCCCTGCTCCCACTGGGCTAGGGGCTCAAGGTCCCTGCACCCACACCTGAGTGAAATGCTACAGTCCCACACTGCCACTCCCACTAGAGGGTGAGCCTAAGAGAGAAGGAGGGAGTATGCTCTCCTGCTGAGAAAGCAGAGAAAAGAAACTTGGGCCCCAGAGCTGCTCCATCTCAGAGAATGGAACATTCTGAGCTAGGCGAGGTGGGGGTGGGGAAGATGTCCCCAGCTCCCACCAAGAGGGGTAAAGAGAGAACTGACCCCCAGCACCCTTCTATAGCCCGCCAGAGTTTCTACCAATCAGTGTGAACATATGTATGATTTTGACGATTCTGATGAAAAGAATGGGAGTTATGTGTGGGATTGTAGAGTGCACACACACATACATGATTTCTAAATCAAATGCAGTTGCAAGAGCTCTCATCAGCAAGTTCCACCAAGCCCATGAAAGAGATCCCTCTCTATAAAGATCTCTTTGCATTCTAACTTCCACCCATTCTCTGAGTATTTCTAAGCTCTGTGTATTTCTAAACCTCTATCAGCTGAAGGTGGGGAGCTGTTAGCTCACACTCTGTGGCGTTTATTTCTTCTCCCCTCCCCCATTCGCCTCTTAAGAGGACCTTTTTCTTTTATAGTTGGTAGCATCCATTTTTAAAACATAAGATCAACTCTTTAAAAAATGATTTCTGATTGTTAGGATTAGGTGAGCAGCTTCAAAATTAGTCCCAGTTAATCCACCATAAAAAAAATACTTAGAATTTGAGAGATTGAGAAAAGATTTATTTTTCCTTAAGTTAATAAAACAGAATTAATCAAAGATGTGTAACTTTCTAGGCAATTGTGTGAACTTTTCATGGGAGGCAGGGTACAAGGAGGAGACCAGGCTGAGGAGTGGCTGTTTGAAACAATGCTGGGTGCCTGATCTGGGCTCAGAAGATATTTATTAAAAATGAATGGCGATGAAGAATGGTGGCTGGGCTTGCTTGCAGTCTTCACTGTGGCTCATACAAGAAGATGTGTGACACAGCCTAGTCTGTATATTGAGATAATAACAGGAAAATAACTAGCCAGGCAGAGGAAAAAGGAGGAAAGGAAAACTCTGAGGCAGACATCTTCAATTATTCTCTACTGCTTAGGGCAGCCAGGCAACATGATTAAGGAGAGAGTGTCCACCTTTCTACCATCTTCCTTTGCCCCCGAGTCCCCAGTGTCTTGGGTTTCTGTGAATGAATGAGGCCATGGGGATAAGAAAGAACAAATCTTATTAGAAAGCTAAGCATCAGGAAGAACAGTGTACTAACTTGGGCCAATTTGCTGGAGTTTTCTCAAGGAGTTTCAGTGGTGGTGGTGGTAATAACAGAAGAAGGGGTGGAGAAGGACAGGTTGAAGCCTTCTTTAAAACCTGTAATGAATTCGTTTTGGGGAGAAGCAGGACTCTGGGCACCATCCCTCCCCATTTGGCTGGAAAGGGCCAGTCCTGGGAATTCCTGCCATAAAGTTCCCATGAGGCAGGGCTCCACTAGCTTAGAAGCCAGAGCAGCTTCCCAGGAAGGAGGAGAAAGTAAAAGGGGCATCCGCAGGTATCAGCTACACTCCAAAGGTAATGAGGTCTGCCCTCTGTCCACCCTAAGGGCCCCCCGCCCCGCTATGTGGCCCCAGGAAGAATAGTCTGACATTGACTTTTAAGAGGCCTCTTTCCCAGAGGTGGTACTGAGCTCTCCTCTTAAACTAAGTGTCTGCATGACAAGTATAGGTAGGGATGGGACTTTGAATGAACTCCCAGATGGGGGACAGATGAAGAAGACTACCTAGGCCTGGCACTTGGGAACACAGGATGGGGGTAGAGTCAGGGAGGGGCTGAGCAGGGAGTCCCAAGCAGGTGAGAAATATGATCCCGTATTCCTGGCACTATACTCTAACACTGAAAAAGAAACACTTCTCCCTCTACCACCTCCTACAGTGGAGTCTGCTCATTGGGGCTCTGGCTTGATGTCCTCTGGGAAGAAAAGACCCCAGAGGAAAATTCCAGGAGTGAGAGATGGGATCCAAATGAATGGGCCCAGAGATAGGACCTTTGATGATGGAGCTGGGGACTAGAAAAGGCTCCAGTGGTCCCAAGAAAGGTAGGGTCTGGGTTGGCTGCCTTAGTGCTTTGAGAAACAAGAGTTGAGGTTAGATGGCACAGGAGCTGGGGATGGCTGGGGACTGCAGGACCGCCCTATGCCATAGGCCAAACTTCATCTGGCATGGTTGTAAGCTAAACAGACTATAATGTGTTTGGAGAGAAAATCTGACCCATGTGAACTCCCGGTGAAACCAAGAGAAGTAGCTTGGCAAAGGGCTGCAGAGGCCTTGTTAGGAAAAGTCTACAAGCACAAATCATGGAAGCCAGGACTAGGGGCTGGAACCTGGTTGCAAGGGGTCTGGTGTGTGTCTGTGGGTTGTAGCATGAAATAGTATTTATGTAGCTCTTTTAAAAATATAGAAGGTTATCTCAAAAACCCGGAAAGGCTGATGGATTTTGAGGGTTAAGTCCTCTCCGAGGTGCACCTTGACATCACTGTGGAGCAAGTTGGGTTTGCCCAACTTTGCCTTGGAGCCTAGATCTCAGAACACAAGCAGATTAAAAGGGAGTGGGACACTTCTGGCATCCTCTGCTGTTGTCCATTGCCTTTTGATTTTATACTCTGTTCCAGATCTCAAGAGGCATACTTGCTTAGGTGAGTGTGACTGATAGGTGGTGGTGGAGATGACTCTCTCAAGAAAGGCCTGAAGCCTTCTGTAAGAGTCACAGAGGTGCCTGTGTGGGTGCAAGGCCTCCTCGGTCTGCCCATCAAGCCCACTGAGGGGCTAGGGGCACTTTCCTTCTGGATGTGGTCCTGAAGCCAACTGGTAGAGAGATGCCACACACACCTGAGACCCAAGGGGGCAGGGCCTTACAGGGCCCACTGCAGCAAAGGAAGCGTCCCAGAACTAAGTACTTCTGGGTCTGTCACTGCCAGTGTGACCAGGCCTAGGTCTGCCTTTTCCTCTGTAGAGCTCAAGAATTGGATGAGTGAACCAGCTCTCTTTCAGCTCTAAAAGTCTAAGCCTGGTATAGAGCAAAAAAGAGATAAGGATGAGAAGCAACGTGTACTGGGTGCTTCTTATGTGCCAAACAGTTTCAAGTCCTTAACCAGTGAGTTAATGTTAACTATGTGCATGGCACATACTGTTGCTATGTAAGTAAAAAAATTTCCATAGCAACCCTTGAAGGTACTCTTATTCTTCCTTTGGAAATGAGGAAATAGGCCCAGGGAATTGACACTACTTGCCTGAGATTACATAGCAGGTAAGTGGTAAAGATTTGAACCAAGGCAGGCTGAACTGAGAACATACTCACATCTTTAAAATCTCCAAGTTAGCAAGGAATCAATGTCCCCTTCCCTAAATGGAAGCAACTGATTAGCCTATGGGGTAGTGACATTTAAAAACTCAATTAGGAAAGGAGCTCCAGGAACCATGGGGGTTGCTGTGTGGTAAAGGGAACTTGACCCCTGGACACCAAAAAAACATAGAAGGAGCAGGAGACACACTTGACCAGTAGTTGGCAAATATAAGCATGCTTCTTAATTGCGTTTTGGGAGAGTGTTTACAAAATGTAGGTCCCAGATACTCAGATTAAGTCTGGCCTGAGACAGGAACCTGAATTATAAACAATTTGAACACAGGTCTTTATTAAGAATCATTGTCCTAAAGTAGGGAAAAGAGGGAAGAAAAAGACTGCATTGCCAACAGACAATGGAGGATCAGAGGTGTTGGATCAGGGTCGACTGTCGAAGTTAGGTGTCACAATGGTGCAAGAAACGACCCGTGGAGTCCACTAAGGTCTTGAAATTGCCGCGGGGGTAAAAAGAAGTATGTGTGGGTGGTGTGGAAAAGAGCTGAGATGAGCATCTGCAGTATTCTGGGGCTGCAACGTCAGTGAGATTCGCCCTCTCAGAGCCTCAAGGAATCCCACAGGGAATCCCTTGGAACTCAGGACCCGTGGTAGGAGAGTCAGGGCGAGGCCCGTTCGCCTGCCCGGAGAGGCGCTGAACTTGCCCATTCTGGGTACCAAGGATCGCAGTTAAGGGAAGGTGGCAAGAATAGCAGCCCAGCCTGAGGGGGATGGTTAAACACATCCTGTCCTACAGTGGGACCCTAGTTTCCTGCTTTTAGGAGCCCAGCGCGCGGAAATCGCGCCACCTCCGGGAAGGCGGAGGAAGTGAGGTGGCCCGCCACCCTGCAATCTGCCTTCAGGCTCCGCGGCCTGGAGTATGCCCTAAGTTGCCCATCCCGGGAAGCAGGCTTCTGGGGGTGGGCGCAGTACCTCCGACCCTCCACAGAGGCCGAAAGCACTTGGCCACCAGAGGAGTAGGGAGGGGAGTCACGTTTCCTCTCCTACCCCTGCGGGTGCCGAGGGCCACACCCGCGCCGCCGCAGCGGGCAAGACGCTTGTCCTACAGCGCCTCCTCCTGGACAAGGCGCCAGACAGCCGAGCAGGGGGACTGAGCCTGCCGGGAAAACCCAGGCTGAGGCTTCTTCGCGCGGGTGGAGGTCTTTTCGCAGCAGAGGCTGGGAGCCGGTCCCTCAGTGTCCCCTGGGGCGGCCAGAAGTCCAGAGGATCCTGAGACCCCCCTCCCCTCCCCCCCTCAGGCTCTCGGCCCAGGAGCGTGCCTCCCCCATTAACTAGGCGAGTCCAGGCGGAAAAATCCCTCCAGTTTGTCCGTTTATTTATTTATTTGCCCGCTCTCTGCTGAGCCGCTGGACCCTGCAGAGGCCTCGAACGTGCTGCACTGGCGTAGCAAAACCTGGGAATGGTACAGCTGAAGGATTGGCCTGAAGTTTCAGCAGACGCCAGAGGAAAGGCCTTTTCCTAAAGCAGAAGCACCAGCTGGAAAAAAAAAAAATCTATACACTTCCCGAAGGATCACACATAAAACTTTTCTTTTAGGTGTTAGAAGTGTGTGTGTGTGTGTGTGTGTGTGTGTGTGTGTCTTTTAACACCTTGAAAGTAGATTTGGCTTCCCTTTGGCCCCTAGCTCCTATTTGCAGACTCTTTCTACAGTACAGATTTAAACTGGGATGGGATGGTGACTCAATTTTGAAAATAACGTAGTCATGTTTGGCTATATTTAGATTGAAGGCTGGAATAAAGGAAAGATGAGTAGTGAACGCGGAGGGAGGGAGGGGGGAGGAGGAGTGGAGAGATCCGGTTATATCTTTCTGCTCTGAGTCCATTCGCCCCCTCCCCCATCGGTGCCTTCAGTTTGGATCCCCGAGCTGGGCTATTTCACTGCACATGCGCCAGACGCCAAAGGAGCGTGCGTGGCAGGCGCTTAGGGCACTGAACTGTAAGTGGAGCTTGCGGGGCGCTATGCGGTCTGCGCTAACGCACTGCTTGGGTGCTTACCTGCGAAGGAGCTTGGATGCTCCATCTCAGAGAGGCAGGAAACGTACTTTCTCTTTTCTTTTCTTATTCTCCACCCGCCCAGGAAAACCGGTATTAAAACCCCCAGCCGTCCTTTCTGATTTGCAAGCCCCGTTCCACCAAACCAACCAAATCGCCATGTTGCCAACGAACACTCTCAAGGTTGTCATTTGGATTAGCAATTTCACATCTAGTACACCGCTTCTCTTGAGTGGTTCACCGAGGCGGGGGGGGGGGGGGGAATCACCCTACGTTGAGAAAGCACGACTTATCCCTCTTTCTGCACAACCGTCAAGTATAAGAGACTCGTTCCTAGAGAGAGGGCATCTATTCACACCAATTCCGGAAAAGTGGCCCTAAATTAGACTTAAATTGGAATTCCGAGTTCTTGGTGGCTTCTCCCTAGCTTCCGGTGCCCCCGCGTGCCCTGCCCCGCGGCCGCACTGCGGCAAGGCTGTAAATACCTCTAACAGCTGCCTGCCTGCCCAGAGTGAAATACTGTCTTTGTTCCGCTTTCCCCTGCTTCTCTAGCTCAGAAAACAGAATTCTGGCGAAATATATTTATTTGAAGGAGCATCTGACAGGAAAATACGTTTGGTTTTCAGACCTGGTGCTTGGAGACATTCATAAGAGCGAGTTTTGCTCTTTTTCCTGGTCCCCAAGAAGAGTGCAAGCCCAGCTCACAGCCTGACGTGTAAAACACCGAGTCTCCGACATGTCAGTGGGTCCCTGAACTGTAAACGGATAGAGGTTTGGGCTGAGGACACTGGGAGTTACACTTCCTGGCTTGTGAGCTCTTAAAGCCAAGTGTTTCTTACTTTATTTTTTTTAATTTGTTTAATTTTTTAAATTGGGTTAACAGGGACAATGGGGGCATTTCCGGCAGTAGCAAAAGCGTTAACCGGTCTCCTCCTGGCCTGAGTTCAAATGTGCTTTGCAGATTATTTACTCCCTTAAATGCAATCGACCATTAAGTTCCAATAAGCTCTTAATGCTACCACAGCACTTACAAAGAACCCTTAAGTCCTCCCTATCTGCCCATGACCTCACCCTCTGCTGCTTAAGAGGACCTGCAGCCGGCCTAGGTTTTTAGTCACTTGGGCGCACTCAGCCACCGGAGGGAAAAGCGACTGAAGCTCGGAACACTAGGGCTTGGCCATCATGGCTATGACTCCTCCCCACTCCCACGCTATCCCAGCCCACCTAGGGGGCTCCTTGGGCTTTGGAGCTGCCAGGGGACAGGCCTACCTGCCTCTGATCCAGGGCCTGCTTTTCAATAGGTAATGCTTTCCCCCAATATGAAACAATGATCAAGGGCCATTGTACCTTAGTGGCAAAATAGTTACAAAATGCAAGCATCCCAAATAAAAAATATCACTCAGTTTCTTATTTGTGAGATCATAGTGATGCACGACAATTCCTTAGAGGTCAACTGGCCACAGCCAATGGCCCTCCATTTTGAAACCACCGCGATTCCATCGCGGATGACTAAAAATACCTTTCTACACAGATGTCATTTATTGTTTAGGAACACTTTTATTGCTAAAACGATTACAAAGGACTATTTGGAATATTATTAGGATTTGCCACTGGGTGCTGTGGAGACGGTATTCAGCAGCGCGCAGATCCGCCCCATGCGCAATGCGGCAATGTTGTCCACAGGTTTTAATATTTCACAAGGTGTTCACGAGGGAATGGTCAAGAGGATTTGAGAGATACATCCTCAAGTGCTGTTCAAAATCGGTCGGTTAAAAGAGCATTCTTTTTTTTCTGCAAATGATTTTCTTTTGATGCACAGATAATGTTTCAGTTCAGTAAATTTTGAAGAAGAGGGTAAAATGTTGCTGTATAAGGTTTATTGGTAGGCAAAAAAAACCCATGACAGTGCAATTAGAGAGCAAGATATTTACTCTTCTCCTATACTGACAAATAAGAAACACACGGGATATTTGAACTTAGACATGCTTTGAATTTCTTAAATATCTACTGATTTTTACCCAAGACCTGCACCGGATTTTCTGATCGATTACCTCCCAAAACATGTATCCATTTTGTGACATTTTGTGACATAAAAGAATCCAAATTCACCTGATAGATTATTAGATGTGGAAGGAATATTTCTTAAGTCGCTACAAAAATTCTCTAAGAACAAGAGAAACGGCTAAAAATATTTAAAATTCCATCTCATATATAAGGCCCAATAAACCATAAACCCTAGAAATTAGGCAGCATCACTCACCAAAGTCTGGATTAACAAACCGAACATGTCCTGGGTACACAGAATCCACCCCACCCCCACCCCCAACCCCAACCCTCAACCCTCAAAAAACACCTGTTAGCCTCCCAGATACCTCTGACACAGACAAGCCGCAAGAACACTGCTCTATACTATCGAGCGCCTTTAGTGACCCACAGCACAGCTAAAACGCCCAGGAACCATCTACAGATTCTTCCCAGGGTGGGGACTGAGGGGCTCTCGATCCAGTGGGGTCCTATCTGTCGGTCTCCACCTCTCGGAATCTCGAGGGGAAATGAGGCTTCCCTTGACTTCTGAGCACTGCTGGACCCCACCCGGGGCCCCAGGGGACGCCTGCTCAGAGATGGAGTGATTAGGTAGCAGGGGGCGCAGACAGCCACCCAAAGGTAGGGGAGAAATATAGGCAGTCGGGCCAAGCTCACCGGGCTGCCCAAGGGGGTGGGCGCCTGCAGCTCCTCCGCGGCAGTGCTGGGCGCAGGGAGGGGCGACTCTTACCGGAGGCTGCCGAGCAGGAGCCGGCGGTCGGCCGGGGCGGCTGCAGTAATCCATTAGGCGTTGCGGGGCGACGCGCACTGGGGGCGGCAGGGATCCGCTCACGTTGGAGAAGGAGTCACCTCGGAACCGCGCGGCCGCAGTCACCCAGAGCAGGCCGGCTGCTCCTGGCGGGCGGTGTCGGCGCCGGCGGGGGCCTGAGCGCCTCAGGCTTCTTCCGGGCTCTCCCGCCCGCCGGGCTCCCCGCCCGCTCCGGAGGCGGCAGCGGCGCGGCCTGAGCGAGGCGGCGGTGGGGCCACGTTGGGCGCCGGGCGGGAGCGGAAGGCCGCCGCGGACCCCGCAATCCCGCAGCCGGCGACTGGATCCCACCTCTGCAGAGACAAAGGTTAGAAAAAGAGGGGGTGAGGCTCCAGGAAGGCAGAATGCGGGGGGAAATTCGCCTGGGAAATCAGGAAAAAGGCCGTGAAGGCGAGCGGCGCCTGCACATGACCAGCCGCAGCCAATGACGACCGCAAATAGGTCATAAAAAGGTCTATTACCAAGTTGTAAATTTTCTTCAAACAAAAAGGAATTTGCTGCAATTCCTTGCGGATTTTGCACATACAGCTCGCAAGCGCCATGTTTTTTCCTCTTTCTCTCCCCACTATCTTCTGTTCTCTCTCTCTCTCTCTCTCTCTCTCTCTCTCTCTCTCTCTCTTCCTCCTCCTTTTCCTTCCTTCCTTCTCTCCTCTTTCTTCCTCTCTTCCTCTTGGCTCTCTGCGTCTCTTGCCTCCATGGCTCCTGACTCTCACCTTTTCTAGGAAGTATTTCTTTTGCTCTTTTTTGGTTTGGCTCGAAACCTCTGCTGAATAGAGCGTTGTGTTAGAGGGGAAATGTATACGGTGTACTGCACAGCCGCTCGGAGAGGTGATCCTGGCAGTCACCCCCCTCCGACTCTCACTTGGCTTCCCCTCCCCTCCTCTTACAGAAAGGGCCGCTCCCGAGCGTCAGCCGGGCACTTTCGATTTTTGCTCATCTCATCTTCAGGCAAGCCAGCCTAAGTGATTTTGCGCAGAAAATCTTGGCTCAGCAGGCCAAGAAAGCCCGCCCTCCCCCTAACATCTCTCCAACATAGATTGGGGTCCCTCCCATTTCTTGGGGTTTCTGGGGGTAGGGGAGTCACCAGCCAGCTCAAAGCCTGGAAATGGTTTTAGGTGCTTGTCAACGTATCCAGAATAACAGTTTGAACTCCCAATGCTTGGCATTTATCTTTAAAAAAAAAAAGATTTTATTTCTTTATTTGACAGAGAAATCACAAGTAGGCAGAGAGAGGAGGAAGCAGGCTCCCTGCCTGGCAGAGAACCAGATGCGGGCCTCAATCCCAGGACCCTGAGATCATGACCTGAGCTGAAGACAGAGGCTTTAACCCACTGAGCTACCCAGGCACCCTGCTTGGCATTTATCCTGGCAGAAATATCCTGCTGACAGTGCTGGGTTCAAGGGGAAGCAGTGTTTGTGTTTCTGGATCCTCTGTGAAACCCCTTTGCTATGTCTCCCCTAAGTGCAGTTCTTATTTCTATGCAATATAATTCTAGTTTCACCTTCTTGTATTGCCTCCCAAATGTTTGTCCATCGAAAAGCCTACTCAATTCAACATTGAAAAAGAGAGGGGCTCCATTTATTCCGGAAAAGAGTGGCCCCTCAGTTTCGGCCTTGGGAAATATAGTCCTTTTTTTCAAAGATAGGACTCACGTTCCTTTTGCACTTCTGATAGGAGCTGCTCCAGAGAACACCAGCTGAAAGTAAATGTCCTTGAGGGCCCCAGCATTCTCATCATTAATGCAGGGGCATGATCATCCAGGCTTCAGAACCTGCCTGAAAGAGGTAACCCATCCCCTCATCCTTTCAGGGGCACTGTCTTTGGACTTCTAGTAATGCACTATAAATATTTGCATTGGATGTCTAAGGGTAGGTTTTCTGTTAACATCCTCACATCCAGTAAGTACCTAAGTGAACCTAGGCTTAAACAGGAAACACACAGCACCCTCTGAAGGAGGCCATTTGTATCCCTTGAAAAGGTTTTGATGACCTTGGATGTTTTTTATTAAAGGAATTCTGTTGCCATCTGTCAGCAAAAGTCATATTCTTTCTAGAAACAGTGTGTCTAACTTTGCTGGAGGGAACCATAGCAGTATCCAAGGGCTATTAAAGTGTTCTATTCCCCTGTCTACCTCCAAATGCCTGAAGAATCAGCAAACACCAGGGAAGCAGAGGACACAAGCTTGGATGTGAAATAGCAACATCTTATACATTGAAGAATAATAAAACAATGTTTTTAATTACAAAAGAAAATGTGTAACAATATGTGGGGCAAATTTGGGGGCTCTTCCAAGTTAGAACACTTTACACTGATTGGTACATATGGAACCGAACAGAGATTACTCACTTCTAAAATTTTCTAAGAAATAATCTCAATTGCCAATTTTCCTCTATCCACATAAAAGCAGAACTTTATGACCCTCTTTTTCAGCCTGGGGAAAGAGGGCTGGGAAAAGAATTTGCACTTTTGAAAAGGCAGCCATATTTGCACTTTTTCCCCTGTGCAGAGGTAATCTAGGCAATGTGCTGGGCTTTGTGGAACCTTACAAAATGGCAGTCCCCGAACTGACTTTTCTCTAGAAACCATTGAGACCCACACCCTCTTTTGTGTGTTTCTGGTCCTTGCAAACAGAGAACCTAAATCACTTGGAAGGCTTGGTTCTTTCATTGTTAACATTGGAGGGTCCTATTTTTCTCTAAACGGTTTACAGACCTCTCTAAGCAGACTCTAAGCAATTCAGGGCCAAAAAGCATCGCCTCAGTTTTCAAAGGATTCTCTGAAGGTTTATGCAAATTTCTGCAGCAAAAATGTTTGCTCGCTTTGCTGCAACCCCCAGATGTTTACAGATTTGAGCCAATTGGAAGGGTATCTTCTGTGCTCATCACCTCGAGTCCATCTGCATGAAACACCATGATGGGGGGTTTCTAGCCACTAAACGAAGGCGGGGTGTGTGTGTGTGTGTGTGTGCGCGCGCGCGCGCACACACACACACACACACACACACACACACAGAGGTGTAACTCCCCAAGCTCTTTATTTGAAGGCAGATCTGATTTTCCAAACTACAAAAAGAAACATATATACCTACATTTATGACCAACACTTTTTGCAATCTGTAATCTATGTGTATGTACAAATACACTAAATATATACCCAGAATGCCAAATTTGTATATGTACAAATACTCTGCAATGCACCAGGTACTACAACAGAATTTTTTTTCTGTACAAGAGCTACAATTTTACTATGGCTTAGGGGTGATGGGTCAAGAACGTACACTTCCAGAGCAACACAGACTATAGAGGAAATAATGAGATGGCTACCTCCCCTTCATTTCTTGATTACCACATGAATTCATGAACCAGGTCCCCTGAGTCTTGCCCCCAAATCAGTGACTCTAAAACTGCAGTTTGGGGAACATTTTTAAGTGGGAGACAGCGAATTTTGTTAATAGAGGAATCACTTAAATGAAAGGTAACTGGAGTTTAGCCAGCAAGAAGCTCTAGTCAGCCTGTGTCCCTGGTTGCCACCGCCACCATCACCACCTCCATCGCCACCTCCACCAACCCCCACCGCCACCACCCCACAAGCTGTTTCCTAGCCATGGTTTCAGAGGCTTGGCATCTTTGCTCTGAAGCCAACAGCAGAGTCTCAAGCAGCACACGGAGCAGAATGTTTCCAAATCCAGCATGCACATTTGCAGCTGTCTCCTCTCGTGCAAATGTTTTTTAAGCCACAGGCCACCCATGACTTAAAATTGTCTTTCCTGGCTCAGGTCAGCAAATGCCACAGCCACAGCCTCTTCCCTGGATAGAAAGCTAGGTGGTGTTTCACTTCTGGCCCCACCAGTGCCAACATTTCCCAGGTCCTTGAAGTGGTAGGCAAATAGCCCACCAATGCCTGATTCAGGCCTCAGACAGATTCCATTTTCTTACCTGTGCAAAAAAACCACTGGGGGGGGGGGGCGGCCTGGGTGGCTCAGTGGTTTAAAGCCTCTGCCTTGGCTCAGATCATGATCCCTGCTCAGCGGGAAGCCTGCTTCTCCCTCTCTCACTCCCCCTGCTTGTGTTCCCTCTCTCGCTGTGTTTCTCTCTGTCAAATAAATAAAATCTTTAAAAAAAGACCACTCTGGGAATTAAAATATACCTCTTTAAAAATAAACGCATCTAGAAAACACAAAGACCCTTCAGTGTCTACCTGATGAGGTGCTTCCCATTTCTGCAGGAGAACTGCTAGCTGACTTGAATTTTTCCTCTTCTCTACTACCCCTCTTTCCCCCCTTCTCTTCCCTCATAAAATGGCAGCTGCAAGAGTAGCCTCCAGTGGAAAATGGATATCTTGTTAATAACCGATCTCAAACCCCAGCATCAGCACAGCCTCAATGGAATAATTTGTGGTGTAACCTGGACTCTGGGTCTTTCCCCACTGGGCCCACAATTTGAGTCCTTTGCGAAGTTCAAGGCTTTCACAGTATCTCAGCAAGGTTATTTAGAGCAAGATGCAGCTAGGACAGCCTAGCCAGCCCTCTCTGGAATGAAAAAGAGACCCCTCCCTGCATTTATTTATTTATTTTTACAAACAATGCCTATAACCCATACCTTTTCTCTTTTGTTTTAATCAAATAGAAACTTTAGTGAAACATTGCCTTCTAGTAGCTCAGGTGGTGGTTCCTGACTCACGGAAAGGGTTCTGTGCGGCGCTCAAAGACACTACCTCTAAAAAAAAGATTCATTTGTTTATTAAGGAGCTAGCTGTTGTGGAGCGGTTGTTTACACTCAGATTTTTCTGCATTTGCTCTCAGGGCTTGTTTCAATAGGTGAGGCCATCCTGGAGAACAGCAGAGGACGTACCAACCGACATCTCAGACGCGCACAAGTTGGCTTAAAAGGGGCGTGCAAACAGAGCGAAGGGAATACAAATAAATATGGCACCTATTTAAAAACGGAATCACAGTAGCGGCCACAGCTTAGAGACCTAGCGATTTCAGGCGATACCAAGCGCAGTTCAAAACGAAAGCAAGTTGAGAAATGAGAGGCATTCCATAAGGTGACTTCCAAAGTGAAAAGTTAATGAGTGAAAATGTTATTATTGGCTTTTCAAGTATTCATTCAGTTTAGATAATTAAATTGCCACAATTTGTATAGACTATAGAAAATTATTAAACATCAACTATGACATTTTCCTGAAACTTTTGTCATTGGCCCAACATTTTCCCCAAGTTTAAGGAAGCTGCAGAGCCAGACTACACACTACACTCTTCAGCTAACATGTGCTTTATGAATATTTGGCCCAGACTTTTCCCAGAGATACTACATTTACAAAATATTCAAAGAAACCTTTTAGCAGTAAACAAAAGGCACCTGAACCATTCATTATAAAAGCAGAAAAAGAAAATATAAATAGTGTTTTAATCAAATAACATAAAGTAAATATTCTGCAGGCATAATTTTTTTAAAAAAATTAATAGATCTCTTTTAACTTACTCACCATAAAGAAATGATTTTAAATGTTCAAGTGCACTTGTTTGATTAATAAAGCATTTTATATTCAATTACTTAGTGCTAATCATTAGGAAGTTTATGTTGTTGAGGCAAATCACCAGCTCAGACATTAAAAACTACCATTATAAAAATATAGCAACAAGGTCAGTATCAAATTACCCTTACATAGGAGAGCTCAAAGGCTGCTTCTATGTGATATTAGAAACTTTTAACACCCAAACCCCTCTCAAAGCGCAGAAACCTCAAGAGCAGTGACATGAAGGTAGCTTGAAATACAGATAAAGTCCTTTCCAACAAAGAAAATAGATGGCGTCCAACAGCCATGTGTTGACCATTAGTTTTAATAGTCTGTGGTAAAAATTTAAAGGTAGAAGTTAATTTGTCAGGCCTTCTGCTCTGTCTTCCTCCAGCTCTTGCGCTTCCTTTTTGGTTTCCCCATCCTTTGCCTCCTGTCGGGAAACTGGGAATTTGTCCTTGTTGTTCTCTTTTTTCCATTTCATTCTCCTGTTCTGGAACCAGATTTTTACCTGTCTCTCCGTGAGGGCGAGGGCGTGGGAAACCTCAATTCTTCTCTTCCTGGTCAGATAAGGGTTAAAAAGGAATTCTTTTTCCAACTCTAGGGTTTGGAAACGACTGTAGGTTTGTCTTCCCCTCCGTCTACCAGGAGCTGCTGATTTAAAAAAAAAGGGGGGGGGAACAAACGTTTTAGAAATGTAATGGTGCCTCTGCAGGTTGTTGGAGCTCTCTGGAACAGGTCTAAAGAATGAAACATATACAAGTCTCTTTAGCTCTGATATATATAGGATATACAGGCAAGAGGAATAGAGAAGTCTTCACAATTACTCTGTCCCCATCATCTTTACGCGGTTTTTACTTAATAACAAAAATGTATTACTTTATGAGTAAGAGCCGCTGTAGCTACACAAGAAGAAAAAGGAAAGGGCCAGGAAAAGGTAGTTTTAAAGCTAAAACGTGAGACGAAAGCAGATTTCTCCCCCTCTACCCGCATTAAAAAAAAAAAATGCATCCCAACCTTGTGGTCTCATCCAGGGAAACATTTGAGAAGGAGACGAGCTCTGATTTAAGTGGTCTGGGTCCTCGCCAATATTACCACTGGACGATTTACAGTCAGGATATTGTACCAGCTCGGCCTCTTGCTGGGTCGTAAAAATCGGCTGTCTCTGTAAGTTATCGTATCCGTAAAACTTCGCGGGCTCCCCGTGACAGGCAATCCCGCCGCAGGGGGGAGGCGGCGGCGGAGGCGGAGGATGCGGAGGAGGCGGGGGGGCAGCCTGGTAGGCTGCGGCCGGGCTGCCCCTGCCGGGGTGGAAGTAGTCCTGGCCGGGGCCCGGGCCGCCCCCACCACCGCAACCCGGCCCGGGGGGCGGCGGCGACGGATGCGGGTGCGCGTGCGCCTGCGGGGGCGCGTGCGGGAAGCCGGCGGCGCTGTTGCCATAGAGCTGCAGGGCGGCGGCGGCGTGGCGGCTGCCGACCTCGGGCGCGAAGTGACAGTCGTAGTAAGTGGGATTGATGGCCTCGCCGGCCGCCGCCGCTGCCGCGGCTGCCGCGGCCGCCGCCGCCTTGTACTTGGAGTACAGCGGGTTCACGAAGTAAGAGCTCATCGGGGCGGCGGCGGCGGTGGCCAGGGGCCGAGGTAGGGCGACCCCGGGCGGGCTATGCGGAGCAGGCAGGGAGCGCGCCTCAGCGCGGCCGCACTGCCGCGGGGGCCTCTGGGGCGGCTGCTCGCTCCGCCGGGGCCGCCGGGCTACGTTGCTGCTGCCACCCACCCGCGCGCGCGTCGCCTCTGAGGCCCGGCCGCCGCGGGCACTTGGCTACTGGACGCTCATGCCCGGCTCCCGCGCCCGCCGCCTCGGCCTCGCGCCGCCTCACCCAGCCCCCGCGCTCACCGCCCGCCCGGCCTCTCCCGGCGCGCGCCGGCTCGGCCGCAATATAATCGCCGACGCCCCGGGTGACCTGCCCCGCTGCCTCCACTGTTTCCTCTCAGGCACCAAGCGGCCCTGAGCGCACCGGGACAAGAAAAAAAGTGCGCCCGGCCCACGGGGACACTTTCTGGCTTCGGTTTACAAACCCCCGCTCTGGAGGGAAGAGAAAAAAACACCCTATACCCGCCACCACCTCTCACCTCGGCCCCCCCGCGGCCCCCTCCCACCGCTCTCGCCGCCGCCGCCGAGGCTGCCGCCCCGGTGCGCCCCGGCGAGGCATTTTCGCACCACGCCACTGTGTGGAGAAGATGGGGGCGAGATAACCGCGCGGAGGGATCCGCGCGGAGGCGACACCGTTGCTGCCGACTGGACTCCTCACGCTGGCCGGGATATGCCTCCGCCGGCCTTAAAGGGGGCCCATAAAGACGCACTGCCAAGGGCTCGCCTTGCCCCCCGGGGCCCAGGGAATGTGGCTCGCGGCTGGCGTGGCGGGGGTCCGAGGGAACCTTACACTTGGGGGGAGGCAGGGAGGCCACTCCCAGGAGGCCATGGGAGCAAATAACTCCCTTCCCTGGCCCCTAGAGCAACCCCCGCGGAGGTTGGCCGTGGCTTTTGCGCTTCTAGACACGCGGACGCAGGCCAGGGAACAAGGGCCAGTAATGTAGACTGACCAGACCGCGTACGTTGGGGTTCGGTCCTGAATGGTTTGGTTAAAGGCCAAAAAGGTGATCCCAAAACCAGGCATTATCAAAGCGAATCTAGGCCCTTCTTTTCCAGGCGGGCAGGCCTTGTGCAAATGAGATGTACATTTACCCTTGACGCACTGCACGCCTGGCTGAGGCTCCCAGGTTAATTGATATTTAATGGAAATCATGCCCATGAATATAGTTTCCATCATTTCACCCTTGATAGACGTCAGCACCAGGCGCAGGGGAAACTGAAGAATGTGGGGGCGGCGGGGGCGGGCAGATTAGCATTGCTGAGGGAGTAAATAGAAAGGCCCACAAAAATGTTCCAAGGCGGGAAGGAGAACTCACGCTCGGGTGGGTGGTATTTCCTCGAGCAGGACGCGCGGCTCCCGGGTCTCAGCCTCGGCACAGAGCCGCCCAGGGAAGGCGGTGGCCCCCGGGGCGGAGTACAGGGGGCCGACGTCTGCGAGTCCCCACTTGGAGCCTCGGGGCGGGTGTTCGGATCGCTCCGGTTCCAGGCAGCTGAAAGCGGCGCCCGTCGTCTGCTCATGATTCTAGTTCATCTGCCAAGCCTGTGAACTTACTGCTGAGAGCGGGCGCTGGACTCAGCTTTAAAAGTTACTAATTTTTCCAAAAGAAAGGAAACAAAAGTCATTTTAGCTTGAGCGATGAGGAAGAGAAACGTCCCGAGTCATGTGGGCAAGTCGAGTGTGAATCGGCAAGATAGTCCTAATTTTAGAAGGCCGCTCGCCTATATACCACCAACTCTCTTCTCTTCTTCATACCTCCTTTTTCTCCCAGTCTACTCCCGTATTAACGTCCAATAAGTGTAATAAGGCTATGTTGGGTGCGTTTTCCTTCGCTTACTCGGCCTTTTTGGTGGGCTTAGATGACGGGGGCCCCTTTTCCTTAGGGATAATCCATTGTTGTGAGGGCACCAGGCCCACACCAGCCTTGGGAACCGACCTCGGAAACACGCCCCGAGCCCAAGGAGGGCCCTCCCGCTAAAGCTAAAACACACCACGCCAGCATTTCACTCCAAGTGCAAATATCTAAAAACCCTAGACGGCCCCAAAAGGCGCAGTAGGCGAGTCATTTCCATTACCCCCTACTCCTTGTGGGTTGGTCGGGTCTGTGAGTGCGATCCTGAGGTCAGTCCGCGTGGACTGAATCATATTTTGCAAATGGAGAAAATGAGATCAAGAAAAGGCATAACAAGATAATGTTTAATACTTTCAATTGTTTCTACAGGGACTGGCTGAAAATGGTCAAGGTAAAAGGATTGTTAATGAATTTCCAGATGATAAAGGCATGCTTTATTTTTAAATTAGCAGGGAGTGGAGGATGCGGGGTGGGGGTGGGGGGCGCGGGTTTGTTGTTTTCCGCGGGATATCCCCAGGTAAAACTTCCTTGAAATCCGAAGGCGAACCAACCAATTCTGATAGTTAACGATTTGTACTTCAGTCTTGCAAATACCCAGTTAAAAGAATTATTCTCAATAAAGCCTTGGAACCGACTTTGTAATTGTGGCTTTTTAAATTTCAGTGTTTGTGTGTGCGCTTGTGCTTATTTAAACTCTGGATAAATTAATGGGTTTTCGAACAGATTGGGAAAAAAGAAGAGAGAGCTCGAATCTCAGTACTACAAGGCACCTTCCAGAACTGTGTGATTTCGGGGGCTGGGGGTAGAAAAGAAACACAAATACTACGAAATTCATTTCTACACATTCTGGCCTAGTTAAGAAAGCATTACAACATAACATTTCTTATTGGCACAAAACATAGTTTCCCCTCGTCCCCATCCCAAGCATTCTGTTTATAATCTGAATGGGGAAAGAGCGCGATTAACTTTGTAAATAAAGATCTATGCTTTTTACACGTTTGTTTTGATAGACTGCATTAACTTAACCGTAACATTTTATAGTTTCTGCTGTGCCATAGTCCAAATTTTCTGAAATCCTGACTAACCCAAAATTTTATACCTAACACACACGCCTGGAGAATTTAATGGTGTACATTGGTTCTTTTTGGTTAAATTTATCCTGATTTAGAATTAAAAATAGGATTGTAAATATTTTAAATCAAAACCTTCCTCGCCTCAACTCCAGCTTTACGAGATCACAAAGTGGAGCAACAGCGCTCTCTAGTGGCAAAATGCCGCCCCCAGTCTACCGAGTTTAACTTCCCTTTATTCGACTCAGACCAGTTCTAATCTTGCTCTTTATTTTGACTGGGGCTTGGATCCCTGACACTAATAATGCTTCATCCTTTTGATTGTCAACAAGTCAAGTGCAGCAAGCAGGGGCTCCTGGACGCCAAAGATAATCTGTACTCCTGAGAGCTTCCAACAGTGTCTTTTCCAAAAGCTTCCAGCCCTTCTTTTGCCAGACACAGTAGGTCCCCATTCCGTAATCGCCCACAATTACAGGACGGGATGGGTTGAACAAAAATTACAGCTTTCTAAATATCAGCTACAACAGGCTTTTTTTTTTTGTCAGAGGAGCCAGGCACTTCGAAAACGAAGAAATGATAGTTCATCTTATTAGTATTTTCTTTTAAAGTTGTTGCTCAGCATTAAATCCTGAATATTTGTTATTTTAACTTCTTATTTTTAGTCCTTCAGGCCCATTTCGCTGGGCAATCTGGGGACAGGAGAAGGCAGAAATAGAAAACAAATAAAAGCTTTTTGCTGGATCTGAGTGGCTGTCTGGAAAGGACCTGTTGGGCTGTGTTTATTGGCATTTCTATACACAATAAATAAGATTTTAAATTTAAATCAAAGGTCCCGGAGTGAAATAAATTGACTAAGCGTTCCACTTGAATTTTTGTTAAAACAAAGACTAATCAGCTTAGGTATTTCCTTCAAGGTTAATCTTTTTTCTCAATTTCAAAAATGTTTTCTTCCAATTCAGCTGTAATGATTACATTTTCTAATGATTACATTTTCTATAAGCAAATAGAATTTACAATACTTTTGCTGCAAAGTTGGAATGAAGGGCCAGATACTTTTATGAAAGAGCATTTAAATACATCTTTTCTGGCCGACCCTGCGATGATTCGCCTGGGAGATCCTCAGCTCGAATAAGTGACTCAAGATCACTAACTTCTCCCAGCCCCATATAGCAGGGCAATTAAAGAAGGAAAGAAAGAAAGAAAGAAAAAAAGAAAGAAAGAAAGAAAGAGCTAGATAGACCGCCGCCATAGTGAAATATTGTGAAGATCCACCTACCATAGGCTAATTCTAATACCCGGCCCATTTTAAAAATCAGAAATACATCGTCTCTTTCCTACCTTCCCCTATTTTTATTTCTTAGGTGCTCACACCTCACCGGGGACTCTCAAGCCCTTGCCTTCTTGGTCCAACACAGTCCTGTTTATATTTTATTGTCCAGATTTTAAGACCCAGTGTTGTCTGCATTTTTGCCTTCCTCCCACAAACACAACATCAAAATGAGATGGTTTCAAAGCGAAGCGCCAAGCCTGTCGTAAACTCATTACCTCCAGACGTCTCGCCGGCTCGATGGCTTTATGACACCTTGGCTCTTCCTGTTTTCAAAGAGTCCTAGGTATTGGGTTGGTCGCAGAGGTGGGGGTACGCAGCACCTTCTGCCAGATCTGGGCCTTGGCTTTCCCTCCTAGCCCCCCTCTGCTTTTCCTTCAAATCCCTTCTTCCATCAGGATACCCCCAAACTCCGCCATCGCCGCCCCCCCCTTCCACCTAGCCCAGGCCACCAAGCACCACCCATTCTCTGGCCTGCAAAAGCTGTGCTGGACCCGAACCTTCACTTACAATGAACTTCATTTTAGCCCCTGAATGCGACCCTCGGAGGGCCAAGCTGGGGGCTAAAACTGGAACTGAGTTGTAGGGGAGGGGGTGATGAAATAGGGTGGGGGGAGCTGTGGAGGAGAGCCTTGACCATTTCGAACAGCTAAGGTCACTCTGGGGCTCTTGTGTGTGCAGGGCAGAAGCTCACAGCCTAACTGGCTCAGTCTTCCCAGAGCCTGACTGAGCCAGCCAGCCTGAGGAGGTGGGGGAGTTGCTCTAGAGCGCAGAATTGGCCTTTCCCTTGTTTAGAGAGGGGAGCGGGTGGCTGGTACTTCAGGAGCAGAGGGAGACGTGGAGTGCAATGTGCCAACGCCCCAGCAAGAGGATGCCTGGCTTCTGGGGCCCCTGTGCTCCGCTGGGCACTGCTGCGAGGCTGATACTGGGCCGAGGGCCCAGAGTTGGCTGAGAAGCTGAAAGCAGGCTGGGGGAAGGACGAATCAGCTAAGCCCCCCCCCCCCCGCCCACACAAAGGGAGACTCAGAGGCACCTCAGTCAGACCGCTTAGGTGGAAGCGTCCCATATTTTTAGCAGTGTCTCCCTCCCGAGGATGCGAGAGAAGTCCGGGGTGGGGGGTGGTATTTTGCAAAGAGACAGAGAAATCAGGCACACAGTGTTCAGGGCCGGTGTCTGGGCTCCATTTGATCAGGTCAGCATTTATTGGTAGGAAGCGGTAACATTTACAGCTGGTCCTCAGGCAGGAACCCGGAGGGCCTACACCCGCGGCCGCCCACGCAAGCCGAACCCTCCCCAGCAGAGAGCGGCCCCTCCAGTGCACTGAGAATAAACCCCCCACCCACCAGAGGCCCTGGCTCCCCTCTTGGCCTCATTTCAGGTCTCAGTGAAGGGCCCGCGGGCTCCCTGAAGAAAGGGTACTTTCCTAACGAGGCGGGCCTCCCGCTGCTGTCGCTCTGCCTTCATTCTCAGAAGTGGGGCGCACTTGGCCCCTGCTTGAAAAGCGCTGGGGGCTAAAACTACAGCACTCTTCGGAAACACAGGGGACATTTACACAGGGGAGGGCTCCTCAATCCAGCGTGCAGTCACAAAATATAACATTTCCTAAGGAACCAACGGTTCAGGAAAGGGAGGGAGCGGGGGAAAGGCAAAACCCCAAAGCCACTTCTTTTCTCCAACACAGAAGCGAGCAAATAGAGTCCCCCAAACACCTCACTGAGACCAACCACACAGTCACTTCTACCTAAAATGGAGAGGGGGAGGAAATGTCCGAATCGCTATAGAGTTTCTGGAAATCAAGCACCCACAAACAAAACCCCCACTGCCTTTGCAGCGCAGAGTGGTCCCGCCGGCGCCACGTCGGGTCGCGTCAGTCTCCTTTGGGGCATTTCTCCTTGCTCATCTTTTTCATTTTCATTCTACGATTCTGGAACCAGATTTTGACCTGTCTCTCTGTGAGGTTCAGAATCCTTGCCACCTCGTAGCGCCGGTCCCGGGTGAGGTACATGTTAAAGAGGAATTCCTTCTCCAGCTCCAGCGTCTGGTATTTGGTGTAGGGACAGCGCTTTTTCCGGGTGGAGCGAGCGTGGATCCAGTTTGCTGCAGGGTTGTCTACGAAGAGGGGGGTTTGGAGAAAGGGATCGAGGGCGGAGAGGAGGCAAGGAGAGAGGACAGGGTGGGGGTAAAGAGGTCGTTAAATTAATTTCATCAAGGATGGCCGCTTTTCACAACTTGGGGGGAATTATCATAAAAAGCCTTAATGCCCGCGCTCTGTTTACCGTACAAACCGCGCGCCCAGGGTAGGTGGTTATGGGAAGCTTTTTATGGATGCGTGTTGCTTGCCTAGGCTAGAGTAGGCGTCTAGACGTTTTTATAGGTTAGTAAAACTATCAGTTTTGCACATTTGAATCTTAGAGGTTTCAGCAATAAATCAGGGGGCAATTTCTTTTGCACTTACTTGGGTCAAGTTGCTGCTGCGGCGGCTGCGGCTGCTGCTTCTCCTCCTCCTTCAGTTGGCAGCCTGGGCTCGGGTGGTCGCTGCAAGCCGAGGGCTCCGACGAGCCTCCGGTCCCGGACCCAGACCCGATCCCTGCCCCGGGCGCGGTTCCCCCAGCCGCCGCTGCCGCCTTGTCCCGTAGGAACGAGTTGCAGGAGAACTCGGGGCCGCCGCTCCCCTGGGACTCCCGGGCCGCGGAGCACTCAGTCCGTTTGGAAGAGGAAGACGTGGAAGTGGAGGAGGAGGTGGAGGTGGCGGCGACTGGGGTCGGGGCCGCTCCGGTTTCAGGCTTAATCCCGTAGTGGCGCCCGTTGGGTGGGCCGCTGGGGCCGGGGCTGGGACCAGGGCCCGGGCCACCTCCGCCCCCGCCGCTACCGCCGCCGCCCGCGCCGCCCGGAAAACCGGGCAGTGGCTCCATCCAGGAGCGCATGTAGCGGCCGGGCTCGGAGGCGGCGGCGGCCAGGGGCGGCGGGGGCACGTACGGGTGGTAGAGGCCGCTCATCGCCGCCGCCGCCGGGGGCTGGGCGGGCACCGCGGACCACGAGGCGGAGAACACGGCCGATTTGGGGGCAAAACTACACGAGGCAAACTCGGCGGCGGCCGCGGCCGCGGCCGGGCTGTCGGCCACACCTGTGGGCCTGCCCTGCGCGCCGGGCCCCGGCGGTCCGAAGCGCGCGGCGAACACCTCGTCGCCCTCATGGCCTATGAGCGAGTCCACGTAGTAGTTGCTGAGGGTGCCACTGGAGGACATTTTGAGGCGCCCTACGCTCCCACCCAAGGTTACACTGCCGGCCGCGCCGCCGCTCCCAGCCGGCGCCCGAGCGGCCGACTAGTTTGCAGGCTGCAGCTTCCACCATTGGTCGCGCGGCCCACGTGATCATATTTACCAATACCGGGAGTAAATCAGTCCGCTAAACTGGGGGCTGCTGTGATTTAAAAAAAAAAAAAAATCATCATCAACATAAGCGCCGCAATTAGAGCCCACGAGCCCGGTCCGTGCGCTCCGCTCGGTCCGGCCTGGCTCGGACAGCCCGGCGGTGGCTGGAGCCACTAAGGCCGACCGTGGCCGGAGGAGGCGCTGGGGACTATTTGTTCGTCTCCTCTTGCCGCCCTCGGTCTCGCAGTTTAGACCCAGGCGCTGCCTCTCCAGCCCCGCTCTCCGAGCTAGCTGCCGCGTGTCCCGCGCGCACCGCGCGCGGGGCCAGAGGCCGGAGCGGCCCGGGACACGCAGGGCGGGATGCGGCCTGAAGCAGGCCGGCCTTCAGAGGCGGCCCCCTGGCGCCCGAGGGGAGTTTTTCCCCCGGTGCCTCTCTCCCTACCCAAACCCACCCCTCCCTACACATACCCACACACGTTCTCTCACAGCTTGTCGTGTTGTTTAAAACAGGTGGAAGACCTCTGTAATGATATTATGCCTTTCAATAAAAATTTTATGAGGTGTATTTGATTATAGATTAATGTGTCCCTAATAAAACGGACGGATGGAGCAGCTCGGAGGGCCTCCTCCCCCTACCACACTCACACACGCCCGCGCAGCCACACACACACACACCCCGCCCCGACGTGAGGCTAGGCACACGCCGCGGCTCGAGGGGTGAGCTGGGGCAGCCCGGCCTGCAGACTGGATGCCGCGGCGGCCTCCGCTGGGACCTCTGTTGCCCTCGGAAGCGCTGGCAGGCTGTAGAGTAGGCACCGCGGGGACAGTGGCGGCCAGGATGCCTTGTCTTCTCCGGGGCTGCTGGCAAGGCCCTGGAAGAGAACAGGCCACAGGGCAGAACCCAAATGCAAGCGCAGGCCCGCTCCCACCCACCGCCCCAAGCCTGCCTCAGAGAGGCCCGCGGGAACCGCATCTCCCCGGGCCAGGGCGGCTTCTCGTGGTTGTTTTCCGGCTACTGTCTTCCGAATTCTTCTTCTTTTCTTCTTCTTTTCTTTGCTCTACAGAAGTAAGGCTGGGCAGCCTTGAATCTGAGGGAAATGCCCATTGTCACTCCCAATTCCATGGTACAAAGCCTCGGAAGCTCCGCTGGGAGCCGACACAAAAGCAGCCCGAGAGCAGGCGGGCAGAGGGTATATTCCTCACTCTACAAGTTGCTCTGAGCACCCTTGGAGGGATCCCAGCCCACCTCGAGCCCCAGAAAGGAAGAGGGTAAATAGCTACTTGTGGCCTGATTGATTGCCTTTGCCAATGGCTTTCTGATTTTGTTCCAGAGATGCCTTTGCCTGTAGCACCGGTTTTCCTCTGAGACATGGCCCCCTGTCAGCAACTAATGGCGCTCCCCACATCGCAGTGAGGAAACGGATAAGTTAAAATTGCCCTCCTTCTCTGGCCCAACCAATGGAGGTCTGGGCAAACCTATTCTAGTGTTTCCAACCTGGCATTAATTCCCACCCTTCTCTCTCCCACGCCTAGGCAATGGCTCCCCTAAAGGATTCTGTCTTGGAACTGGGGAAGGTTCTTGGTTTTCAGGAGGAAGTTTAAAACTCTGAATAAATACTGAATTTCCCAAAGACTCCCTGGATGGGAACTGTAAGGCTCAGAGCTCCGGATAGTTTCATGGGGAGAAAAAGTGAAAAGGATGTGTTTTGTGAAGCTGCTGGAAGCTGGTAGAGACCTTTTGAAACCGCCGAACCTGAGGAAACTAATTCTCTGTTGGCTCTGCCCTCTAAGGCCTCTCTCTTCTCCTTTCTCCCACGCAGGACTAGATAAGCCTGGATTCTCTCGGTGAAGGCTGGCTGGAGGTTTCCAAGCTGTGTCGGCAGCTGGAACATTGGACTTCATAGGAAGTCACGTTCATTTGCAAAGTCCCTTTCAGCCACCTTTTGTGCATTTTCTTGCCTTCCAGATATAGTGGCTCCACCCAGCAGTTTATAATTAAATAGAGAGAGCATTACTTGGAGGGAAATCTTTTCAGAAAATTTTGAGAAAATTTCACATGGGCCACTGAAAGCTAATGACTGAGCATGAAATCCTTCCACAAGGAAACCATGGCAAAGAGAGATGGGACAACTCACCCATCCTCGGCTTCGCTGTGGCCTGGCTCGTCTTGCGCTTGGGATAGGGGTGGAGGTAAGAGAAAGGGTGGGGGCAGAAGTGGATCCATTGCAGTGCTAGCTGCTGGTTGTCCTTGTTCCCGTAATGGAGGCCCGGCGGCTGCCAGGTGGGCCAGACCGGGTCTAACCTAGCCCCTGAGGATGGCTCGCCAGTCAGACATCACCAAGACCCCACTGAAAGTATTAAAAAATAACAAAGCCAAAACCAAAGACAGGAAAACACACAAATGGGGGTGCTGTGGGGGATAAATAGCAGCATGGGCACGGTCTTACTTACCAGGCTCTGGTCAGAGGGAAACAAACACACATCTAGAATTCAATTATGTTACTATCTGGGGGAGGAGGAGGGGGAGAAGACTCCCCTTCTTCCCAGCTAGGAAAACAGCACAAGTCTGGATTATCATTCCCCCTATCCCCCACTGCCAAATTTTAGCACCCTAGGCTTCCTTCACCTTCTCTCATCTTCCTTCTCCTGCTCTCTATCACCACTCTCAACTGCCCCAAACAAGCAATGTAAACCCGAAGATAATCTCACCAAAGGCTTTCATTTCCACCATTACCTATGTCCATTTCAGAAAGCAGAGGGAGCAAACTCGTTTCCAGAGTTTATTGCATTATACATGCGACCAGAACATGCACAGAAAGGACAGGTTGCTGTTGCACTCTACCAAACCACAGATGCACCACAAGGGAAGGCTACAAGGCATAAGTCGTCAATATTCCATCTCACCAAGGACAATTGCTAAATTCATTTGTGAAAAGATACATTGTAATGTGCTTTTTTAGTCCCCCTCCCCCCAAAGCTTGTGGGTTTTCTTAATCTTTTTTTTTAAATATATATGTAATTTAAGTACTTGTAAGTACTGTATGTATTCAAAACGCCATGAGATCATGGACTAATCACACACACAGACCTTTTGCGTTAGGAAAAACATGAAAAAGTCACATTGCTGGATGGGTGAATGAACTGATGGATGCTGTACAGTTCCAATAAGTTAAGACCCAAATGAAAATGCGCAGTAACAGTTACCCTGCATTACGATGAAAAAATAATAAATTACACGTGCTAGTCTTTTTTAATATATATATACTCATAGGGATTACAGATCACTTGCAGCACAAACAGAATGACTCCAAAGTCACATTCTAGCAGGAAACAAAACAAAACAAAACAAAAAACAAAGAGCAATGAAGGTTTTGTTTCCGCCTTCCCAGTCCTCCAGCACTCGGCCCTGGAACGCGGTGCCCTCTCTCTGATCCTGGCCTCCGACCGGCCTGGGACCTAAGAGAAGGTGAGGTTGGCGGTCAGTTCTCGGATCCGGTTCTCTCGGCTCATCTTCTTGAGTTTCATTCTGCGGTTTTGAAACCAAATCTTGACCTGCCTGTCGGTGAGGTTAACGCTCTTACTGATCTCTAGGCGGCGCTCGCGAGTGAGGTACATATTGAACAAGAACTCTTTTTCTAATTCCAGCGTTTGGTGCTTAGTGTAAGGGCACCTCTTCTTTCTGCCACTCTTTGCAGTGAGCCAATTGCTGGTTGGAGTATCAGACTTGATTTCCTCTAACAAAATTAAAGGGAGAAGAAGAAAAAAAATCAAGAATTTTTTTTTTCTCTTAGTCTTTTTGAACATACCCTTGGCCATGACCCTGCTGGCAGTCAGACCGCTTTGGGAAATGCTGGTATTAAACATTATTCATATGAGGTGGGCCTTGGAAAGGATTTGTAATTGATGCCAGATTAGTTTAAATGCCCAAAATGACACGATGGGCGGGTACTCTTGCCCTAAGTGTCCGGGTCCTCTCTCTTTCTGTCTCTTTCTCTCTCTCAACTTTCTGACCTGTACAAAACATCAGTACAATAGTAAACTTTTAGGATCTCCCCAGCAACATTCTAAGTGGGCAGCTCATAATTGGGCTGGAATAGAAGAAGCAAACCACAGCCTGAACAAGACTACCAACCCCACTGCTGCCTCACATTCCCAAGTCTGCCACTTCTTCCCTACTCTTCCTGCCCAGGCAGGGAGCCCCACAACCAGGTTGACAGTTGCCCTTCTCTCTGAAAAGATAACCAAGGAAGCGAATACACCTTCTTCAACCTGCCTGGGGCATTGTTGTACTCCCCAGAATTTCTTGCATTCTCATGCCTTCTTGTCCCCACACAAAAGCATCCCCCTACCCCCAGAAATGTGGCTCCTTACTGTGGCCCACCTCTGGACACTGAGGGAGAGGCTTATGGGCAAGGTTCCTTCTCAAAAAGCCAGAACCCCTGGCTCTCTGCCCCAGCCCAGCCCTAAGGCTGGCCCTGCCGTGTGGGCCCTGCACTTTCCATTCTCCCCCCCTTCAGCCTTTGCCCTCTTTGCAAATGTATGGCAAAGCTTACGGCACTTTCCCCAGACAAAGCCAAGGTTACCTAACCCCGCAGAGGCTGGGAGCCCTGTTCCCCAGCCCAAGCACAAACCAGCCCAATCATTTCCTTCCCATTGCCACCCTCAAGCTTGCAGGATGCGGGGTGCATATACTTGAACACGAACACGGTGCCTTGGACCACCTTAAAATCATCACTGGGTGAAGGCAAAGCTGGGACTGCAAATCTGAGCAGGAGAAAGGAGGTTCTGGGGCCGTGTTTTCGAGCCGCAGATCTCATTTGCCCTCTTTTGTTGTATTTCAGGTCTAGCTCAGGAAAAATAAACCCGGCAAGCCCTTCCTCTGCCCAGGCGCCATCAGCGTGGAGCCAGGACTAGCCAGGAGGTCCAGGGCAGTCGGGGAGAAGCAGGGACCATCTCAAGACTGAAACTGCCCCTCTAAAAGCCAGGAGGAGCGGCACCTGCCAGTCGGGCCCCGCTTCAGCTGCCCGGGCTCAACGCTGGGCACCCAGGCGCTCCCTCTCCGCCGGTTCCCGGGCTGCACGCCCCGCTGGGGTGGCAACTTGCTCATACCGACCTTTGCTTTCCTTCTCCTGTACTTCGGGACTGGACACGGAGACCTCAGCCAGGCAGCTCCTTTCTTCCGGAAGGCCGCCCTTGGCCTCGGGGCTCTCCACCTGGGAGACTTTGGTGGGCTCTTGGCCGCTCACGGGCTCGTTCATCTTCTTTTCCATCTGCAGCTGGGTGGCCGAGAGCTGCGGCTTAGCCGCGCCGCGAGGGTTGAGCTGGAGCATGACTGTGGAGCTGCCTTCGGGGCTGTTATTGTACTCTTGGGTTTTCCCGGTGGCGTAGGTTTGACTCAGTCTAAAATATCCAGGGACAGGAACCTCGGGGTTCTCAACGGGACAGGACTCAGGGACCAGCCTCTGGTACGAAGGGACCTCAGCAGAAATGAGTTTGTTGCGCTTATCAGAATACATGCAGCAATTGGATTCTTCCTTAATGTTGGTGGTGAAGGAGCAAGTGGGGACTTGCTGTGTAACAGGTTGCTCTATTCGACAAGATCTGTTCGGGTCTGTCCAACTGTCTACTTGAGGTATATAAGAATGCACATTCATACCCATATTTTGGTGGTTCACTTCTCTTTTGGCCAGAGACGGGAGCAGTCCACAGGTTTGCATTCCATAGGTCCCCATGTCTGCGCTAGGTGGTGGCATGTACATGCTGGCGCTGCTCGAATAAAAACTGTCACTCCTGCAGGCACTGATCAAAGAATCTACTAAAAAAGTATTAGCAGCAGGAGAGCTGTTGGGAAAGGACATTTTGGGGAGGAATTTGAAGAAGAGAGATTGTGTCCTTTGTAGGCTGACATCTCTAGGAAAACATTCCCCGTGTAATTGTGGATGCCTCTGCCGACCACATGACAACCAAGCCAATGAGATTTGAAAATGGCCTTGAGCCGCAGCCTCCTCGCAGGTCACGTGCTCCAGAGCTCGGCCGGCCGGCCGCGTAAGCACGGACAACAGCGACATCTACTACGCGCCCGCGATAGTGCGCGCTGGAGACAACCCGTCCAGTTACTCTTCGTCGACCGCCAGCCTCCCTGGCGCTCGCTCAGCCCGCCGGCTCCACTCGCGTCCCCCCCGCTCCGGCCTCTGGGCCCCGCCGGCGGAAGGAAAGTCTCGGCCGGAGGGGCGTCCGGGAGGACACGCGCGGGGAGGGAAGCCAGAGTGCCGTGTGCCAGCACACAGAAGCATTCCCTGCACACACCCAGGCAGAACGCGCCCGAAAGCCGGGGCACGGGCGGGGGGTGGGGGCCCGGCTGGTTAAATCTTCTCCCGGGCAGCCTGGGAAGGTGAGTCGGATTCTGAGGCTCTGAGACATCCCACCCCGGGGGTCCACAGGAAAGATGTCTCACGCAAAGACGCGGTCAAGTTATCGTGGGGAGCGGAGGCGGGAAGGGCGGCGAGGGCTAAGAGGCCAAGCAGCTGGCCGGCCCCGAGCCCCGAGGACTGGCCGGCCCTGGCGCTGTCCATTCCCTCTCCAGCCCGAGGGAGATGCGAGATCCCGGCCCCTCCGCGCCCCGGGCCTTCCGCTCTCTCTCGGGGGAGCCACACCCCGACCTCTGCGGCCGGGCCGCTGGGAGCATTCAGCCCAGAGACAATCCCTCGCCGCAGTTGGCTGTCCTCGAAAGCGTTCCTCCGGTTCCCAGCGGGAGAACTAAACCGAGGTTTCCCTCCCTACACACCCTGATAATAACGGGCAAAGAGGAGGGAAGGAAGGGAGAGAGAAAGAAAAGTATTTTTTCAAGGAAAGAGGAAAACTCTTGCCCTCAGACTCCAGAAGTTTTAGAAAACTGACTGGGTCGAGTAGGAGAGAGAGAGAGATGCAAAGGTGTCATTTGGTTCTTCTGCAAAGAAAAATATGTTTTCCTTTTATGGATTTTGTAAAAGCATTGGTTTCTGACAAGTGCAAGGTACAAAAGGTTGTGGAATTTATTAATACATATTAAGAAGAATCAGGGCGATCAATAAAATTCTCATCTACATTCTTGGGCTACTTGGTAATTTTCTTGCTTCTGAAGGTTTTTAAAGAGTTATACCCGCTGTTGCCACACACGGGAAGATATTTTATTAACAAATCAATTGAGACTTTGTAAAGGATAAGATTAATAGTTAAGATTTAGCATAATGGCATTCGCTTTATGAATTATTGAAAATTATGCTATTGATTTTTTCCCTTCGCCACTAACTAAGAAGGTCAATTTTTGTTTTAACACAAATCGTCAAATACTAAAAGCTATACTTTTGTCAGAAGTTGAGTTTTATAGTTTTGGACAATTCCTAAAATTATTTGACACAGTTTTGCTTGGGTAAGGGGAGGGAGAAAGAAAAGGAGGCTAGAGAACCTTACTCCTCTGTTTCCTTTGGTGACGGAAAGTTCTATAAAGAGGATTTGGTCTGGGTTTGTGGTTGAGCTCATTAAAGAATAACCACCATCGCCACCATGGAAACTCAGAGTTTTATGAGAAACTTCTCCAACAACTTCCTTTCTTGTTCTCTGGTTGCAGGCGGGTGAGCTACCCTTCAGAAGCCCCGGCCTCGGGGCAGCAGCGGGGGAGCTTTAACCTTGATTTCCAAAGACTTGCCCTGGTTGAAGGGCCAGGCCAGGGCACGGGAGCCGTCCTCAGGCTTCCCAGATCCCCTTCCCTGCATTGGAGAGAGGAAATGGGCCCCAGAAACCCTGATTGTGAACGAGCTCTCTGTCCGGAAGGGCATCTGTGTTTTCTTCTCCCCACACTCGCCCTGTCATGGGCTGGCCGTTGGTTTCAGGCCCAGAGACTGAACTTGTGGGCAAATTGGGTTTCCGCCTCAGCTGAACATTTCTTTGGAGCCTGATGCTCATTAAAGCGCCTTAGCATTCTGGGGGGAACTAGGAGCCTGCTCACTCCTTCACAAAAACCTTTTCCCAAAAACCTTCTGTCCCCCCTCCCAAAAGGAATCTCCCCCAGCCTGGTGGAAACCGGCGCTGAAGGTTATTTTCGGCCTTGGGACCACTATGCCTGTCCCCTCGAAGTGCTCTCGCCCAAACAATAACCCCTTTTAAAAAACTCCACGGTGGCAATGAGACAGACCTTTTAAACCTTTACGCAGCTGTTCAAATACAACATCATTGTCAGGTTAAAAGCCTGGCGCCTCTCACTGCTCCGGCTGCCGGATGCCGGCTGGCAAAGTCCGAGGTTTAAACATTACCTTTCCGTAGGGGTGGCTTTTTTTAAGCTTGAGGATTGGAGGGTGGGTGGTGGGTGGTGAGGAAGGCTGGAAAAAAATCCAACTTTTGACTCTAGTCTGCTACCGGTCCTGTTCAAAGCTCACAGGCACGGACCAACACCCCAAAAATTATTTTATTAGAAGGTAGAGATCATGATCCCAGCCACAGTTAAGCGTGCCCAGGGCTGGACAAAGTGCCCGCTGCACAGGCTCTCGGCAGGCGCCCTGACGCCAGCCTGGCGCTCCGGGACTGTCGTCTCTTTGCTTCCAAGCCAGGGGAGCTGCCTGGAACTCGGCTGTCCAATTCTCCCTATCCCACTCGTGAGGCGAGACTGTTCAATCTAATCGGGAATTTTATGCCCATCAAATGCCCTTTCATAATCTTTATTTATACATGAAGAAAACATTCAGGCTAAAACCCAGCAATTCCTCGCGGAGCGGGTAGGACTATGGTGAGCCAAAACAAGCAGGATCTGCCTTCTGGATTTGGGGGCCTTTCTGTTTCAACTCTTGGGAGCTTCAGGCTCTAAGTCATCCCCCCATTAGATCTGGCTTTATATAGTTCTTCATTCACAGAAAATATGTGCATCGGCTATAATTTTGAATCTATTATCACAAAATTCTCTTTTATTCTTTCTCAAATATCTGCCTTCAGACCAGTTCCTTGAGGCCAGAGACACCAATATTTCAGAGGAATTTTATAATAAAAATGGAGCAAAATAAAAATAATACTAGGGAATGCTCTGGACCTGGAAGGATAGCAAGTTCGGTTAAGACTCTAAGGCTAGGATGAAGCAAATGGAACGAGAAGGCAGTGGCTTTCAAGGCCAGCCTGTATTTTGCTTAGGAGTATTTAATGTAGCTGCGTAGCTGCTGTTTTCGATCATCTTTAGATCATTTGGAGCAGTTACCATTAATAATAAATCAATATTGCACTATAAAGGAGATGAATATCCATATTTGTACCAAGACATCCTTCTCCTGGCACAGCTCTTTCCAGAGAAAAAAATTAATCGGGGCCGTGTTAGCAAGAAATTAGCATTTGTAATCCAGAAGTGACTTGCATCTGCGTTCTTCTGTCACTGGGAAGAACAGTGACCCTGGGCCTGAGTAGACCTGGGGACTCCTAGGTTCACCCTGAACTCCTAGGTTCACCCTGAGCGGCCTCAGGGCTGTGCCATTCTTTGGGGACAGAGTGGATGGGGACAAATTTTAAAGGCTGTTTCCCCAGGGAGCACCTCCGGATTGCACCGTCCACCTTCCAGTTAATGTGAAAAAAATCCAGGGGGCAAATGGGCAGGCGGTGGAAGCCACCACCAACTCAATGAAGAGTCTGTGGAGACTGTGCAAAAAGGCAAAAAGGGCAGGCGGCCGGGAGCCTCTTTCCATCTCAGACACAAAAGACTCCTACTTGGCGCACTTTCTCCACCTCAGGATCTGAGATCTCGGTGATTCAAGATACTCTGCCGCACTCCATGAGCCCCACAGGCTCTCAACAATCAGGTGGGGTTGGGTATGCAGCCCCCAGAAGTCCCGGTCCAATCCCTCTGTCCTTTCTCAGGCCCATCTTGGGCGCTGTGCGTAGAAAAGGAACTGCAGAAGGCTGATCACGGTTGTCTGAGGAAGGCTGCCAGCCAAGGCCAAGGGGCCCTGAAAGGCCACATGCACCCCTGCTGGAATTGCCTGAACAGGAATATAACGACATTTGGGAAAGAGGGTTCTCTCCCCACCTGGACTGAGACCCAGGTTCGGCTTGGAGAAATGTCGCTTCACAGTAGCTAAGCAGGACCCGCGGTCAGACAGGCGGGAGCCGGGGGTGCCCGTGGGGAACACCTATGCCTCTGGCTGGTGCCTCACTGGGGGGCTCATGGCGCCCCAGCCTCCGCTGAAGCTGATGCCAGCTCCCAGGGGGTGAACCCAGGGCCTTTGGTCCAGGGTTTGGAGAAAGGGGACAGAGGCAACAGAGCTGAGGAGAGGAGCACTAATTCTGGGCATTCCGGGCACTTCACAATGAACTTCGGGAAAGAAGGGACAGCCACCCTCACTTAAGAATAGCCCACGCATGCCCTGGAGCCCTCCCTTTTGGACAGAGGATGGTGACACAGGCCCTCCCCAAAGTCAGGGGAATTGCAAAAGGGGAATGGAGGGGCTAGGAGCGCATGCAGCAAGAAGACTGTTTCCAAGAGCTGGTGCCAAAATCAAACTCCGTTCTCAAGGCCAGCAGGCGGCTGAAAAGAGTGTCCAGGGTTCTGTCAAACACAAAGCTCTCGTTTGTTTTAAATGCAATCCCCATTCTATGCCGCCTAGCCTTGTATTATAAACATTTCCCGGGACAGCCTGCTGCTTCTCGCAGCCACATAAACCCAGCCTGGCCCAGATGCCCCAACTCATAGTTCTGCCTGCGCTTCTCACTACCGGTAGTCTGGGTGCCAGGCGTGGCCAGGTTGGGGGGCACTCCCTCGCCCAGAACGACCCCGTCAGTCCTCATACGTCTCATTTCCTCTGAGATCACACTCAGCTAAGTTGCCGGCGACCCGATCTATCTTAAACAAAAGCCTTTTAATCATCCCAGGCAGTCGAAGAGGGAAGGAAAGAGGAGGACGCTGCTTTTGGAGGATTGGTCCTACCCTCATATCGTTCTCCATACTCAAACCAACAAGAAAATTAATTTCTCTAATTTAATTAACTCTCAGTGGCATGACCTATTTCGAAATGTATGTATTGGTCTTAAAAAAAAAAAATCTTCCCTTGACACCACCAGGTTATGCCAAGGTATTCTTTGCAACAGTGTTATCTTGAAGGAGACAACGATTAGGTGATTGTCTGTTTCAGGAATCAGGGTAGCTCCCTTTCCTCTGTCTTTATACAACTTCCCACACCTCCTGGCTGCTTAGAACAAACAAACAGCAAACAAATACCTTAGTGGCCGCCTGTTTCTAACGGGCTGAGATTGTCTATTAGAATCGGTAATTTGAAAGATACAGTACCGCTGCCTCTCCGCCAAAGGCGGCTTCAGGAACGTGAGCACGCCCCCGTGTGGCTCTCCAAGGCCATGCAAACGGGAAATGGTATCTCTAGGTTCGGCTTACCTAAGGTGGTGGACACACAAGCTTGCTACATTTAGACGCACTTAAAAAAAAAAAAAAAAAAAAAAAAAAAAGATAGATGGAGAGAGAAAGAAATAAAGCAGTTTCAAGCTGCTGCAACGATCATACTACCAGGGCACTGACATTTTAACGGACGTCCAGAATTCCACACAAAGGAATCCCCCCTTCTGAACGAAATTATTCAATTGTAGGCTTTGTTTCTCTTGCAATTTTCACCAAAGGTTGAGGGACACTTTGGAAAACAATATAAATATTTTTGGTTTTGTTCCATATCACAGAAAGTACAATAATTTATCTGATGATGCAGCAGTTTTTTTCAAACATAGCAAAGGTGTAAATCTGACTAAAGCATCCTCTCAAATGTCTGCTTTAAAGCCATGGTTCTTCATTAGAGCAAAGGGAATTCCTGTCTGTGACCCCCGCAAAGAACTCCCCACCTCAGTATATACTAGCTGTATTTAAAAACATGCTGGTAGACACTTAAATCTAACCAGTATTTTAAAAAGAAGTCAGCTGCTATTGAATTACACAAATGTTTGAAGGGAAATTAAGGTTATTGATCCTGAAATTAGGCATTTGCTTAGATTTATGGTGAGCCCCTGATATGATGCTGTGTGGTCATAAATGGATGTGGGGGTCTGGATGTGTGTAAGCATGTGTGTGTGAGAGTGGGTGGCGGCAGAATATCACAGAAGAAACTTAAGGCGCCTAATTATTCAGAAAGGTTAAAGGTGATGACCTTGACATTTTGGAAGTTCAAAGGCATACACTTATGCACTTATGTTTTTCCTCCTCTCCCCCCACCAAACTTCGGTAATTAAAAAATTTTGCATTTGGAAATGCATACCCCCTCTGAAGATGCATGGGCTACTGTACATCTCATGGATTTTTATTTTTATTTTTTTAAACTTTGGGCTTAGGAGGGGTTAAGAGTCATGATTCACTTTACTTTTTTTCAGAGAAAGAGATGCTTTTCTCACTCCTACAGTTTATTGCACATTGCGGAAATCTCTTTTGGGCCCACCAGAAGGTGTATAATATAACCCAATTAAGCTGTTTAGAACTTTGGCTTTTATGGTGTTGTCTAGACAGTTCAAGGTTTTGTAAACAGCCTGGCCTGGTCCTGCAGCATAAAATGCAGTTCAGCCCCCACCACATTCTTTAACTTGAAGCGATAAATGCGGTGAGAAGTGGGTCTGCAGCCTCAGACCCTATTCCAGGGAGGGTTTTTACCTTCTCTATGCCTGCTGTAGCCCTAGCAAGGATCCCGAGCTCTCTAGACCACTGGTAACTTCCTTTTAGCAGACAATTTTTTTTAAATAAAGGTTTCTAATTTTAGTTTCTTTTTTTAAAGGGACCTTGGCTCCTTGACAACTTGTTAAGAGTAAATTTAGATTTTCTAACAAGTTTTTTTAAAAATGATTTTTGTCTCTTCAGAAATTCCAAGTTCACTAAATTGGGAATGGAGGGAGGGGACTTCCTTTTTAGGTTCCTGCTGCCCCAGCCTCATTGCCTAGAGAAAGCAGCACCAGAATGGCTGGGTCACATCCTTAATTCAGAAATTCATCCCTAATGTGATTTTTAAAACCAGTGTAGCCTAGACAGGATGGGAGAGAGTGACTCTTATTTCAGCAGGATTAAAAAGCATTTCACTTGATTTTCAGTTGCATATGGGAGAAAGCTCTGGCCACTAAAATCCCCTAATCAGACACTAAACTTCTTTAAAGAGGAAAAAAATCATATAGTGTGTTGAATTTGTAAGCTCCATTTTACCAGACACCATTTATTCACACAAAACACAGTGACTTATGCCTTGATAAGACAGACCGACAGACCGAAGATACATTTCCCAGAGTTTAAATAATCTGCATTCACCAAGGGGATGGTCGGATCCCTCAAACTCAGAACAAAAACAAGCACCTTCCAGCCCAGTGGCCTAACTCTCTACAGATCCCACAGCGTCCCCACGGGAACTCTGAGAGAAGAAGGGAGAACAACAGCACATTGGCGGTAAAATTGTAAAGGGACGTTTGCATTTACCATTTTCCCCTTATTAGGATCCGTTCGGCCAAGTCCCCGGCCTCGTCCGCAGGCAGCAGTGGTCGCTGGGGGGTCCCGAGTTGACCGTGGGAAGGAATCGTGGAGTTCCACAGAGAAGAAGCATCATTAAACCCAAGGACATTGGGCCTGCGGAAGGCAGGCTGGTGGGGAAGTGGGTGAGTGAGTGGGGCTCCGGAAGAGGGGTGCTTCCTGGAGCTCTCAAAATAAGGGGTTTCCAGTGAAATACTGCAGACGGTCTCTGTTCAGTTTCTTTTCTTTCATTCTGCGATTCTGGAACCAGATTTTGACTTGCCGGTCAGTGAGGTTGAGCATCCGAGAGAGTTGGAGTCTTTTCTCTTTGTTTATGTACACGTTAAAGAAAAACTCGCGTTCCAGTTCGCGGATCTGGTACTTGGTGTAGGGACAGCGCTTTTTCCGGGACCTCTGGGGGGCCACTGCAAGGCAAAGAAACCAAGAGGTGAGAGAGGCCGCTGGCTGGCTACCCCCTTCTGCCCGCCTGCCGGCCCAGGCCCGGGCTAGGGCCAGGCCTCGACCCGTTGGGGACGTCCCCTGCCGCCACTGAAAGGCCCTGCCTGCGTCT